>CABHPP010126123.1:0-34878 GCA_902168425.1 Peromyscus attwateri
CCCGACAGTAAGCATACACTATGAAAGGGAATAAGGTACACTCCGTTTATAGTCACAGAACCTTCACAGAGGCACACCAAGCAGGTTCAAAGTGACAGAATACTGCCTCTGCCAAGGGGTCCAGGAACAGGACTGCTTCTTCAGAAGGCACAGCACCAGTGCTGGCAACGCAGAGCCGTGGCACTGCCTGCCTTTCCTCCCAGGGCCGCAGCGAGGGGGATAATGCTGATTAGAGATGGATGCCTGTGGACAACAAGTGACTGAACAGGTGCCTAGGAGCAGAGGGAATTCCGCTCTTCATTACTGAAAGCACACATGAGCTTCTCCGGACAACCCCACCAGCAAGGCACCTCAGTGGAGAAGAAGGCCCTGTGCAAACAGCTGTGCTCGAGACCAAGTGAAAAGAGTGTCCTGGTGTGTAAACTGACCCACATCCATTCTCAGGGCGAGTGGGAAACTCGACTAAGGGTTTAGATGAAGCGATTTTCACATAGCCGTGAAATGTCTGGGTGGTCATGTGTGGACCTCTGAAAATACACATCTCAGGATACCAACAGACAGACAGTAGACCAGCAGGACACCAAACAGCAGAAAAGTAGAAGTCATAACCAGCTGATGTCGAAAGCGTGAATGAGCTCATGAAGGTGGGGTCAAACAGAATGCTTCAAAGGAGGGGTCTGAGACCAATGGCTTTGAGCTGAAGGCTCCTCCTCCTCTCTCACCACCACTGTCCCACATACGGAACACAACAAAATACAAGTCCCCAGTAACAACCACAAGATTATTAATGATCAGTCTAAGTAGTTCTTACTATGCTGTCCACCAGCAAATAACCGTATGTAGTACAGGGTGGCAGATAAGCACCTGTAGAACATACAGGCTTGTTTTATGACGCAGGGATATTGCTTTGAGATGTTTCTGGAAGGCACAGAAACTCACTACAACATGCTGCACATAACGACTGTGAAGCTCAGGTAGTGAACCATTCCACTCACAAGTAAAAACAAAGATGTGAAATGTAAAGGATGTGAGAGGTACAAAATAAATTATGCTGGGAAGATGCTTAAAAAAACTTGTTAGTATGCAAACACTGGTGAAAAGATGCAAGACTGGGGACTGAATTAAATGTAAGCTTTGTAATCCCGCTAAAATATTAATTTCAGTATTAAGTGGCAAAAAGACTGAGAGGTTTTTGTCATTTTTTAGCATAAGTACAAATTGCCATTAAGTATATGTGCTTTGATTGTTGAGATAAATACTACTGGAAGATTAAAGCCTTTTCAAAATCAAGAAAGAAATGCCAGGACTGTCTACAAAGTTGAACTATTTCCACAGTGCAGCAGCTGCACCTGGTACTCCATTCACTAGTAAATAACAAGAATAAGGAGTAACTAGGACTCAATTCCAGCTGGGTTTGGGCTCATTATCTAAAACTTAATGCCGCAGCTGTTTCAAAATTAGAGCTAGCATGTTGAAAGCTCTGTATTTCACTAGAGTTTGAAATGCACCACATTCCAAGGCAGAGGTTCTCCATATGCGCCTGCATTAGGGTCACCTGAAGTGACTGTTGCAGTAACCCCCACCTTTCCACCGTCACTAGTTACCCATTCAGGACCCAAGAAACGGTATGTCAAATTCCCAGGTGATGATAATGATGGTGGTCTAAGAATAACCAAGAATCACTATTTCTAGGAGTATTTGTCAGCTGTAGGATATCAAACAATGCACTCTCACATCCTCTTTTCTGTGTAACTGGAAGGTATTTCCATTAACATAGATTCTGTACTATGTTTTGCTCATTTAAGCTAAATCTAAAAAAAAAAAAAGGCTATCCAGCCAGTTGAGAGGTCATGACATCGACTGTCTTTTAACACAAAGCTCTAATTTTGAAGCTATTTATTTTTTTATTTATTTTATGTTTATTTATGAGTATATGCCTGCATAAGTTCATATGCACATGTGTGCAGGTGCCAGCAGAGACCAGAGGTTATTGGATCTAGAACTGGAGTTACAGGGTTGTGTGGGTTACCTGATGTGGGTGCTTGGGGCTGAATTCAGGTCCTCTGGAAGAGCAGAAGGTGTTCCTAATTGCTGAGCCATCTCTTTAGGATCTATTTTATTGTTAATGTAGTCCCAGTTTCTTAATTTTGGGTGAGTGGTCTAAGATGACCTAGAAGTAAGTCTAAATATAGCAAAGCAATCTTAATGAAAATTAAATTTTAGAGATAATATTACGTGATAAAAATTACTCAAACTTTTAAAATCTTATTTATAATTACTAAACTTGACATTTAGGCATTATAAGTAAAAGGTAAAGGCTGCTGAGATGACTCAGCAGGAAAAAGTGCTTGCCACTTATGCCTGAGAACCTGAGCTGGGTCCCTGGAACCCTGCAGAGGTAAACACTGAGAGAAGCAGAACCAGCTTCTCCAAGTTGTCCTCTGCCCTCTACAGCATGCGCGCTCACACACACAGTCTTGAAGTAAAAGGTCCATGTCTGCTAATGAAAGTGAAGAGACTGCAAGACAGGACAAGAAAAGATTCATTATATAATGCTACAAGGAAATCACTTTAAATGAAAGAAAAAATGAATTAAATTCATGGGAAGGCAATTCACAAATATAGGAGATCTCACCATCATTTTTTCGACATTTTTTTTTTTTTTTTGAGACAGTGGTTTCCTCTACAGCTCAGACTGGTCCCAGCTTCCTTAGTGCTGGGATTCTGCAGGAGTATTTTTACAAGTGTATGCAATGAAGTTTCTCCCTTGTCTTGTCCCATCTGTCCAGTTCACATCTTCCACAATATACAACCACTATTATTAGTTACCCATTCAGGGATCATTTCATGCATATGGAAGCAAAAGGAAGTACTGCTTAGCTCTTTCTAACATAGATGTTAAGATAACACATCACTCAGCTCACAGGGACGCATTTAGCCCCTTTACAAAGATACTGGTCCTTTTACTATTTGATCCTGTATTAACTATTTAAAGGGAAATGGTTAACGCACACACTAATACAATTCCAGTTTCTCAACAGATAGCAATGAAAAAATTTAAACTTTGATATTATCTGAAAACATGACTGGTTTCTAAGAGACTCACTGTACCAGACTGACACTCCAGTGATCGCTTTGAAAGTGTAGTTCCGCCGGGCGTTGGTGGCACACGCCTTTAATCCCAGCACTTGAGAGGCAGAGGCAGGCGGATCTCTGTGAGTTTGAGGCCAGCCTGGGCTACCAAGTGAGTTCCAGGAAAGGGCGCAAGGCTACACAGAGAAACCCTGTCTCAAAAAACAAAAAACAAAAAACAACAAAAAAAAAGAAAGTGTAGTTCCTTGAACAGTCATACAGGTTAGCATACTCAGAACTCAAAAATTGTAGTCCATTTGAAATATTTAAATTTTAAAAATTTGTTTTAGCTTTATTTCTTTTAAATATATAAATGTTTTGTCTGCATGTACATATGTGTACCATGGGCATGCTTATGGATGATGGTGGTACCATGTGGGTGCTGAGAACCAAACCTGGTCCTCTGCAGGAACAGTAAGTGCTCTTAACCCCATGCTATCTCATCAGCCCCAAATTTACAACCTTATAATGAAAACAATTAATATAGCTTGTGCAATAAAGTTATCAAACTACTGTTAATTTATTTTCTTCACTACAGAATCTGAGAGAACCATTTCTAACAATCATCTTTGTGGTCCTAGACCACAGAAATAGAAAAGGAAAATAAAAAGGACAATTCTCCAAGCATCTACTGTGTACTTGCTTTTCTCTTTGTATGTTAGTGTTTGTGATGTGGAAGATGATACTTTCACTTGTGGAATAAATTACTGTGACCTTCCTCATTGGTGTCTCAGCCATTCCCCAAATGAATTCCACTTTTGTTTCAATACTCTGAAACAGATTAAGGAGTAGGCAGTTTACTCACTTTAAGATTTACACTAAGATTAAGAACTACTACCTCTTTATTTTTTAAAATTACCTTTGCATATTTGAAACATATTACTTACTAGGTCAGTGACTACAATACAATTTCAGTGACTATGTCTCAAACAACAGGCCAGCAGAACTAATTTCTCTCCCAATCTTGCCTTTCATCATTGTTATCACATGCTCATCACTGTGATAGTAACATTCTAACAGTATAATGAACTACAAATCCACCTAAAGAAAATAAAAGCTTTATGCAAGCTAACAAATCAACCATTTTAAATGAAAGTGTGTAGCAGGAAGTGGTAACATATGCTTGTTATCCCCACCCCGGGAGTCAGAGATGAGAGGATGAGTACAAGTTCCAGGTCAGCCACAGCTGCAAGTGAGACCATGTCTCGAAAGGAAAAAAAAAAAAAATTCAACAAATAAATGACACACTGAAGAATCAAAGAAAGATGAATCCTAGAATGTGGTAATATATTGGGTACCCTAATAAAATTTGCCTGAAGATCAGAGAACAGAACAAGCTACTAAATTAAACATAGATGCCAGGCACTGATGGCACACACCTTTAATCCTAGCACTCAGCAGGCAGAGATATGTCTGGATCTCTGTGAGTTCAAAGCCACACTGGGCTACACGAGATTAATCCAGTCTAAGGGAGAAACAGAGTCAGGCAGTGGGGGCACATACCTTTAATCCCAGTACTTGGGAGTCATACACCTTTAATCCCAGCACTAAGAAGGAAGTGATATGACTGGGCAGGGAAAGGTATATAAGGTGTGAGGAAACAGGAACTAAAGGCTTTTCAGCTGGAGAGCTTTTGGCTGAGGACTCAGAGGCATCCCGTCAGAGGATTCGTGGAGTTGGCGAGGTGAGACGTGGCAGTGGCTTGTTCCTTTGTCTCTCTGATCTTCAGGCAAATTGTATTAGGGTACACAATATATCACCACACTAGAAGCTTATGAGATTTCAACTACACTACACAGAATCTTTATTTTTTTCAAACTAAAATATAATTACATCATTTTCCCTTTCCTTTTCTCCCTCCAACCCTTCTTATGTACCCTTCCTTACTATCTCTCAAATTCATGTTCTATTTCTTTAATTACTGCTACACATATATGTTCCTAAATATATAATTATAACCTGCTCAGTCTGTATCATGTTACTTATATGTACGTTTTCAGGGCTAACCATTTAGTGGTGGATAACCACCGAGGGGGCCTCTTCCCTGAGGAAGTTTTTTTCTCAGGCTCTCAGCATTCCTATAGCTCTTCGGCCAAGACTGAAGCATCCTGAGATTTCCCCTTCCACGTCAGCATGTCTATTGGTGCTGTCCTTGTGCAGGTCATGTTTAGCAGTCATACTGGTGAGACTTATGTGTGCAGCTTCTCTGCTATTTCTAGATGTAGTCTCACAGCAAACGTCCTGATCCTATGGCTCTTTAAATCCTTTTGCCATCCTCTTCCATGACTTCCCCTAAGCCTTAGGGACAGGAGTATCTTGTAGATGTTGTCGGTTGGGGCTAGGTACCACATTGTAGATGTAACCGACCGCCTTATTAAATAAGAAACATAGAGCCAATGTAAAGGTGAAAGCCCAAGAGGTCAGAGCCAGAAGCTTACCCGCTTTCCGCCAGCTAGACTCTCCCGTCAAGAGAGCTCTCCGAAAAGGGGGTTTCTTCCTGTGCGGTTGTCTTATAAGGAGTCCTGTTTCTTCCTTCTCATTGGTTATAAACTAACTACGTGGCTGTCTCGTCACAGTCTCTCTGTACAGACCTCCCAGGTTTTCTATGGTTGGTATTGAGATTAAGGGCGTGTGTCTCCAATGCTGGCTGTATCCTTGAACACACAGAGATCTACCTAGCTCTGCTTACCAAGTGCTGGGATTAAAGGCGTGCACCACCACCGCCCTGGCTTTCGCTATGGCTTGTTAATAGCTCTGACCCCTAGGCCACTTTATTTATTAACGTACAAATAAAATCACATTTCAGTACAAATAGAATACCACTATACCACATGATCATTTGTTCTCTGCATTTTGATCAGTTGTGGTTTTATGAAACAGTTGTTGCAAAAAAAAAAGTTTCTTTGATGAGGACGAGGGCTATGATTACCTGTGGGTGTAAGGAGAACTATTTAGAATGCAGTTAGGAGTTACGATGACTTAGTAAAGGAGTGGTTGTAGGTTCTCCTCCAAGATCCAAGACATGACTTACTAGCCCTGGGTAGTTGGTTGTTTCCAACACCAGGCATGATTTCCCTGTTGTCGGTTGTTGTGTGGACCTTAAAGTTCATTTAGAGAGCTGCTGGTTACTGCCAAGGCGTGTGTGCCACTACCGCACCCTCAGGATATTGTGCCATGCTAGTCATTCTTACAGTTCACAGGTGTGGTGGTTTGAAGGAAAATGGTCCCCATAGGCTCGGATATTTGCATGCTTAGTCACCAGTTGGTAAACTGTTTGAGAGGGATTAGAAGGATTAGGAAGTGTGGGATTGTTCGAGGAAAGGTATTACTGGGGGTGAGCTTTCAAGTTTCAAAAGCCCATACCAGGCCCAGTTGTGCTCTGGCTGCTGCCTGCAGATCAGGATGTAGCTCTCAGCCACTTCTCCAGCACCAGGCCTGCCTATGTCCACCATGCTCCCCACCATGATGATAACGAACTAACCTTCTGAAACCGTAAGCAAGGCCCCAACTAAATGCTTTCTTTTGTAAGAGTTGCCTTGGTCATGGTGTCTCATCACAGCAATAGAACAGTGACTAAGACAACAGGCATCACAGCTGGGCAGGACTACAGGTTGCTTCCCTCCCGTGGAAGCTTGCATGGCACTTTCATTTACCAGCTAGTCCTCAGGGAAGAATCTTAGTAAACAGTTACTGCGTGACAGTTTTTGCACTACAAAAGAAAACTCCCTGCCTACGAAGACTCCCCATTACTTTGTGCTTATGAGCATTAACAGGATTCTTGAACTTCATCTGCTGTTTTAATTCCCTTAAAAAACAGTTATGAACAAAATGATATGAAACCTGAGTGAGATATGGCGCAAATGAGTAAAAGTATAGATGAAATATGACCAAGCATGAGTTGATGATGGCCACAGCTTGTGAGAAACATACAGAGATCCATTTTATAATTCTATTTATATCCTGAACATATCTGTAATGATTCTTCAATATGTAATAAACTCAGTTCCTAGTATTTATTAGAACATTTTTAAAATGGCATTTATCATTATTACTATTCATTCTAGAGGCCCATCATGATGATAAAAGAGGATTATAACAAACAAAAATAGATTAGAAAGGAAGACTGGGAACGAGTCAGAAGAAAGGAAGGAAACTCTTTTTCTAACAAAGGATAGTAATCACAGATGGTCAAACAGAACCAGCAGCTCATCTAGAATATGCATGGGCACTGACTTTTAATGCTCTAGGCCTTTCACACATACATTCAGGTTTCTGTTTCTCGTGTGTTATCGGGCCCACCTTCATTATACCAATAACCGATTTGTCATTATGCAATCCTGTCCCTGGGACATAGACGCACAAGAATTTCAAGTCTGAGGTTAGCCTGGGCTATCCAGCAAGTCTGAGGTTAGCCTAGATTACACAGACACAGCAAGACTGTGGTATAATAACCAAAACCAAACAGTAATGAGAAGAGGATGAAAAACAATATAAACTGCTAAGAATAAAAACTTAAAGTAGGTGAACAGTGAAGAGAACCATGAGACATAGCTTAATCTTTACAAGTTCACTCTGTTCTAACTTCAAAAACTAAAACCCACACTTGTAATTTTGCTCAAATGATAAACTTATGGCAGCAAAAACGAAGTCATATTTCAAGTTTGATTTATTACATTTTGAAAGTCTTGTTTCCAGAAAACTGTACTCTCTCAAAACAATGAAAATGCCTATTTTCTCTAACCCCAGAAACTGCGTTGGTAATTTTAAAAATCATAGATGAGAGGTAAAGGATCAACACACATTTTAATTGTAAGTTTTTATGTAAGGAAAAATTATCTTTAGAAATACAAGTTGGCTAGAGACATGGCTCAGTGGTTAAGAGAACTGGCTGAGCTTCCAGAGGACCTGGTTCAATTCCCAGCACCCACATGGCAGCTCACAACTGTCTGTAACTCCAGTTTCAGGGGACCAGGCATCCTCTTCTAACTGCCACAGGTATGAGGGAGGCATGTAGTACACAGACATACGCACAGACAAAGAACTCATACACTGAAAATAAATCCAAATTAAAAAAAACTAAAAAATTAAAAATACAAGTATCTATATTACCCACTTATTCCAATCAATCAATTATATGACAGACCCTGAACTCAATCGCCAGCACAAACAAATGTACAACAATAACCTGAAAGGAATGGTGCTGGGCCTGTGTCCACTAGCTCATCCCACAATTCCCATAAATTGTCTCACAGAATGACAGTCTACCTTCTAACCATTGTATGACCTTGGACACCACATAGTAAGCAGGGCATCACTTTCTTCTAATTAGTATTTATTTATTTTGTATACATACACATCCTGAGACATACATACACAGAAGGCAGGGGACAACTTTCAGGAACTCTTTGTCTCCTCCATGTAGGTCCGCAGGAACCTGAGTCATCAAACTTGGTGCTGGCGGTGGGTGCCTTCCCCGCTCCCCCACACGCTTCTACTTCCCATAAAGGTAAAGAGCATCTAAGCAGACATGAGCGTGAGATGCTTGTGCTGGTAACACAGGAAAGTACACCAAGACCAACTGCCGTCCTCTCCAACAGGACATTAGGAAGCATGGTTTCTGTCCTCTTTCTCCCTCTGCCCCCTGCCCAGCCACTGATATTAGATATGACCAGAGTTCTTTGTGATAATGGAACTACTTTTATTTGTTACATGTGAACCTTCTCTCACAAGAAAACTTGTCAAAAATAACACTGTCATATGCCAAAATGACTTCTCCAACCCTACCCCTACACAAAGAGTAGAAAGTCATGTCTATACCAATAAAAAGTTAAGGATGTTCACAGTGACTTTAACAACGCTCTCTCTGCCTACCCCATTTCCATTATTGATTCCCACACGAGCAGCAAACTGATGGATTTCTATTAGTCAGGCGAGTTTTCACTGTTGACAGCACAAACACTCTGAAGAACAGATGCTGCCATCAAGCTGAGTTTTCAGCTATTCCACTCGGAAATTAAGTGAAGCACTTGTTTAAAAATGTTTTCTCATTAGAACATACAATGATCATTTGAAATTCTATCTGCTATAATAGGATATTTCTATGACATTGCAATCTGGACTATGCCATAAACACCATTGTACTCGAACAGATGGAAATCATAAAGTGATATTTAGCTACAGATTTTCTGTCACACAGTTTTGCAAACTGAAGAAGGGGGAAAAAAACCAACATTTGCAACCAACTAGAAACACAATGCTATCTAGTAAGCTAAAGTGATGGTAATGTGACACAGAATATAAATGCCTTCATTTTAATGCATTGCGGCTTTCAGTAGGAAAATAAAATATTAAAATGCAGCTTCACAAGGTTAGTCATGACGTGATGGAGCGGGGCTGAGAGAACAGGTGATGTGCAAGGCATCTACAACAGGCACAGGCCGGCACTGCACAGACTGCAGTCAGGGCCTCATGCATGTCAGGCACTCAGTAATGCACAGACACTTGCAACATGCTCCATAAAATTCCAGCAAGTGTTTTTAATGACTCAAGATCATATTATTCACATACACACATAAACTCATAGACGCTACATTTAGTTCTGAAAAGCAATACTCGACAAACTAACATCAGTCTGTGATATACCCTGACTCATATGCTGAAGAATACCAAACATCTGTAGTTTTGGTTCTGGTACCAGCAGCCAGGGCTTCACATGTTAAGCATACACTTGACCACCTCCCACCTGTTAAGAGAAAAATCCCATTGGTAATTTACATGCTTAACTCCATGTATTTTGTGAACCCACACTATATCAATTTAAATAGGTAAAGGTAAAGAACTGTAAAATGGACAGATCATTGGAGTAATGAAAAGACTAGCTACTAAGAAGGAGAACTCTGAAAAAGACTAAAGAAACAGTGAGGAACAAGCAAACACACGCCCTAGGACCAAAAGAGCCAGCAACAAACAGGTCCTACCTGGCTCAGGTCCAGCTCTGCTGGAAAAGTCACAGCTCCATTCAGTGTTGGGAAGCAGTTTACTCCAGGGTTCCTCACTAAGATCTGGATGTTCCAAGGAAGGTGAAACATCCCATCCTGCAGGGAAACTCTTTCAGCTCAGGAGGTAAACAACTCCAAGGCTTCAGAAAGTCCCTGAAACCAATCAGATTCACTAGGCCTGCCCCTCCCTACGCTTACAAAAGCAGGAAGGACTGCTGAGGTTAAATTATTCTTCATAACTTTATAATGAAGGAAATCATATTTAAGGCACCTCTGTTGACTGTTAATATTCCAAGAGTTAATGATTCTGATGGCAGTCTGTGTTCCCCTCTGACACTAATTTTAAACCAGGAAAAAAGAACACAGTTGTCACAAAAGTGAGAAGCCACTTTTCTTGTGGCAGGTTCCCAATCGTCAATGTGGGCACATCTCTGGGCAGCTGTAGGGTACTGCCCGAGAGAAGGACGTACTTAAGGCCTGTCCTGCATGTGAGCAGAGCCACCCCATGGGCTTGGGTCCTGGGACTGAGAAAGTGGGGAGGGAGCTCAGCTCTGTGCTCCTCTTCTTGCTTCCTGCCCCACCGACTTTGAGCACCAGCCATGACATCTGCAAGCCACTCTGGCTACTATGCCATCCCTGCCATGCCAGCCTTGAACAGGAAGCAAAAACCCCTTCCTCTCAAGTTCTTCTTATTAGGTACTTGTTCACAACAATGAGAAAAATGTTAATGCACTTCTCACATGCAGTCACTGTACAGATTCATGATCAACACCTTGAACATGTCTGCTCTTCTTGAAACACAAGCTACAGAGCACCTCCTCTCTGCTCCCACGCCTGCCGAACACACTGAGCCAGTATTCACAACAGTTCTTTTGTGTTAAGTCTAGCAGCAAAACTATAGGACGATAAATGTAAACAGAAGGGGAGGGCTTCCGCACTTCATACAAATTTTGTTCTTGGTGCCTTGTGCTCTATTTTATAGCTTTGGCCTAGAGATCAAACTCCTCCCACGCTGATGACCAATTCTTCATCTCCATGCTAACCTCTCTTAAATTCCAGACTCCGAAGACATCTTAACTATAATAAATAACACAAAATGACCAAATTCCTAGGAAAATGTTCTACAAATCAATCCTCCTCAAAGAAAGAGAAAGCTGTGAGAAAACAATAACTATCTGAGAAATTAAACTGATACTCAAAATCTTTACCAGCCACAGCAACTAATTCTTCTCCAAAAGGGCGATCCAGACAATTTAACACATGGCATCCACCACATCTATCTAAAAGAGTCAAATCATATAAGAAGAAATATAAAAAAAGGTATTTCGTGAGGAATAAAGTCATAGTACAACATCAATAACTGGACATTCAGTACAATGAAAGGCTTATAAATGCTGATATATTTCAATGAATACAAGGATACAAATATGTAGTAAAATATTAGCAAATTAAATTCAATGTTAATATTAAGCCAAAATGAAGAAAAGTTTACCGTAAAAATGATGCATATGCTAGGGATGATTTACTCATTGGAAAGCCTCTGGTATAATTTACTATATTAACAGGTTAAGAGAAAACTACTCCCTAAATTAACGGTTCAATGCATACCAAAAATTTAGTCTGTATGAAACCAAATTCAGTAATGTTGCTTCAGTTTTGTTCTCATGCAGGCTTGAGAGAATCAGATACATAAATGTAACTTATTCTCAAGTGCTCGTGATCACAGCTCCAGTGGGCCTTTGTCTGCAGAGAAGTCCTTATCACCGTATCCTTTATCCACACCTGTACCACTGGAGTCTACTGATGAGTCTCTGCCTCTAGCTCCTTTGCTTTGAGATATGCAGAGCTTTCCCACATGCCCTCTCCTTCCCAAGAGCTTATTTCTAAAACACGCCTGCCATAGGAGTAATACAAAAAAAGTGAGCTGGGAAAAAGAAGGTAACAGTCTATCTTAAAGGTCAAAACATATTTGCTATTAAACATGACGCCTGCAAGTGCCTAAGGCAGAAGAAAAAAACAATTTTCATTCAGTTATATTTATAACCAAAATTGAGAAAATACATCCTTAACATCAACAAAGATTTTCCCAATGAAACCTCAGGACTTTCTCATATGTACAATTGTGAACAATATCTTCAGCACGTTTACAGTAATGTAGTGCTTACACTGACTGTGACTCTGGATAAGATGCATTGCTCATTTCCTTCTAATATCCTTCTAGAAAACAACCCATGAAAACATAGCAGAGAAATGCATTGCTGAATAAGGCATATCATATGGATGCTCTAAACAGGCATTTCACAGAGCGAATGCTGACAGTGACAGAAAAGTCAACTGCAGGGTGAAGGGACCGATGGGGAAATAACCGAGAATGGAGGGGTGTGTAATCCTTCGAAGCATTATTGGCAGCTTCTAATCTCAGAGCACTGCAAGACAATCCTGTGGTGGGAGGCATCAGTTAGTTATGACTGACTGACTGCACACACTGAAGGAACACCCTGGCAACTATGGTACTATGCAGATTTAAAAGTGACTAAGTCAGAGTCCAGGTTAACCCTCCTCAGCCACTAAGACAAATTCCTTCTAGGTATGCTTTCTTCTTCAAAATCACACATAAAGAAGAAACTTAGAGCACCTGTTTCTCAAAGCACATATCTTAGACCTAAATCTGTCATTTTGACAAACTACCTTGGTTTTGGACAGCAGTCCTACTAGACAAAGTGAATTCTTGTCTACTTGGAGAGGGTGCTCAGTATGCTATTAAGATTAAACTACGCTGATCCTGTTAGATAAGACAGATGGCTGTCTCATGAGGGAGCAATATGCAATGCTTTAATTCTATTATTGATGGGCAAATTGAAGGATGAAAAGGAGAAGTTAATACGTTTATACAACCAAGCCTTTCAAGTAGTATTAAGAATACAGGGGCCAAATTTTTGGCAGAAAGCAAATGATGACTGAACAAAAAGATAATGAAAGCTGATTTCATATGAAGGGAACTCGGGATCTCTATTGTGTGTTCAGAATAATTTTATTTCTTTCTTTTTTTTCTTTTTTTAAAAATATTTTTATTTTATAATTAATTTAATTCTACATATCAGCCACGGATTCCCCTGTCCTCCCTCCTCCCAGCCTTCCTCCCCAATCCACCCCCTATTCCCACCTCCTCCAAGGCAAGGTCTCCCCTGGGGAGTCAGCCCAACCTGGTAGATTCAGTTGAGGCAGGTCCAATCCACTCCTGCCTACACCAATGCTGATTAAAGTGTCTTCAGCATAGGCCCTAGGTTCCAAAAAGCCAGCTCATGCACCAAGGACAGGTCCTGGTCCCACTGCCTGGGGGCCTCCTAAACAGTTCAAGCTCATCAACTGTCTCACTTATCCAGAGGGCCTGGTCCAGTTCCATGGGGGCTCCTCAGCTATTGGTTCACAGTTCATGTGTTTCTGCTAGTTTGGCTATTTGTCCCTGTGCTTTTTCCAATCATAGTCTCAATTTCTCTTGCTCATGTAATCCCTCCTCTCTCTCACCAATTGGATTCCTGGAGCTCCACCTGGGGCTTGGCCATGGATCTCTGCATCTGCTTCCATCAGACACTGGATGAGAGTTCTATCATGACAGCCAGGGTGTTCGGCCATCCGATCACCAGAGTAGGTCAGCTCAGGTACTCTCTCGACCATTGCCAGTAGTCTATAGTGGATGTATCTTTGTGGATTTCTGGGGACCTCTCTAGCACTCTGCTTCTTCCTGTTCCCATGGGGTCTTCATTTATCATGGTATCTCTTTCCCTGAAAGATCTTCACCAACCCCACATCTGACAGAGGGCTGATATCTAGAACATATAGAGAACTCAAGAAATTAGACATCAAAATACCCAACAGTCCAATTAAAAAATGGGCTATAGAGCTAAACAGAGAATTCTCAACAGAAGAAGCTCAAATGGCTGAAAGACATTTAAGGAATTGCTCAACATCCTTAGTCATCAGGGAAATGCAAATCAAAACGACTCTGAGATACCATCTTACACCCATCAGAATGGCTAAGATCAAAAACACTGAAGACAGCTTATGCTGGAGAGGATGTGGAGCAAGGGGAACACTCCTTCACTGTTGGTGGGAATGCAAACTTGTACAGCCACTTTGGAAATCAATATGGCACTTTCTTAAAAAATTGGGAATCAACCTCCCTCAAGACCCAGCTATACCACTCTTGGGCATATACCCAAGGAATGCTCAATCATATCACAAGGACACATGCTCAACTATGTTCACAGCAGCATTATTTGTAATAGCCAGAACCTGGAAACAACCTAGATGCCCTTCAACTGAAGAATGGATAAATAAAATGTGGTACATATACACAACGGAGTACTACTCAGCAGAGAAAAACAGTGACATCATGAGGTTTGCAGGCAAATGGATGGAACTAGAAAAAATCATCCTGAGTGAGGTAACCCAGACTCAGAAAGACAAACATGGTATGTACTCACTCATAAGTGGATACTAGATGTAAAGCAAAGGATAACCAGACTGCAACTCACAACTCCAGGGAGGCTACCTAGTAAAGAGGACTCTAAGAAAGACACAGGGATCGCCTAACGACAGAGAAATGGATGAGATCTATATGAGCAAACTGGGAGTGGGGGGGTAATGGAGGGCAAGGGTCGGGGGGAAGAGAGCTTAGCAGAGCGGGAGGTCCCAGCTGGATCAGGAACAGAGCGGGAGAATAACAGAAATGTTTCTCTGCAACAAAACTGAGGAGACCTGAACAAGTTTTCAAAGCATGGTGGTTTGAATGAGAAACATCCCCCAAAAGCTCATGTATTTGAACAATGGGTCCCAGCTAGTGGTGCTGTTGAGGAGGTTATGGGACCTCTAGGAGGTAAAGCCTTGCTGAAGGAAGGATGCACTAAAGGAGAGCTTGAGGGGTCCCAGCCTGGCCTGAATTCCTGTGTATCCTGTGTGTGGATGAAAATGTAATCAGCTAGCTTCTGGCTACCATGTCATGCCTTACCATGCCTTTCCCACCATGATGGACTCTATTCCTCTGTAATCATAAGCTAAAATCAACTCTTTCTTCCTCAAGTTGCTTCTGGTCTTGGTATTTTAATACAGCAACAGAAAAGCAACTGACAGAAGAAATGCCACTACATCTTAAACATGGCTTTGGACACAGTACTTGATTTTTTAGCTTTACTTGGCTACCGCCAGGACTACCCTAAACTTTTTCTCAAAGACCTGAACATCCTTAAAAGGTAGACATTATTTTCACCCTTACTTCATTGATAAGGAAGTGTACCATGGAAATGTTCAGGACGTTGTTCAATACGGCACAGCTGGCAGTGCCAAAGCAGAGACATAAGCGTTTCTGGTTCTTTGCCATTATCCTGTACGTGGTTTTCAATGGCAGTGTTCTAGGGAAAGCAATAGATTTAGTTAAATGAAACTTAAACAGTAAAACAGATTTTAAATTATAAATGACAAGCCAACGTTTCAAACCATTTTTGAATAACCTGGGACCCTTTCCACACATGGTCTTATCAGTTGTCTTGGATGTCCTGATGGAGTTAAGCACAGCTAGGTGTTTTGTAGGGGCTTGAGCAGAGCCAGGCATGGCGGTATATAGTCAAATAAACGTGTCTGCAGCTAGCAACATATATTTCACTTAATCTTGGTTCAAATACTAATTTAGAGTTTACTTGGTTCTCTGCTTTCTTTCATTTTAAAGGTTTACAAAATGAAAATTAGAGCAAATGGTTGAAATGTAATACTTTTCTAAAGCTTCTACCTTGGCTGTCTTAAGCTCTCTGCTTGTCACTGTGTTCCCACCACCTCCATCTCACTGCCTCTACGAATCATGGTTCTACTCTGCAGTATCTGTAAGGTACCTTAGAAACTTCTCCTTTTCCTACTTTTATTTTGTTAGCAGTTCTTGGCTTAATCCCTATTCTATTTTTTCATATATAAGGCTGGTGTCACAGTGACTTTTTTTTTCATCCTTGATTTGAATTTTGCAACCGGTCCATTGAGAGGCAGTAAATGTTAGTCATTTTCCATAAGAGGACTAAGATTATTCCTTTAAACACATATGGAAAGAAACAGCTGTGTTTTTTTCTTTATCTGTTTAAAAATAAACCAAACTATAACCCCCACCAATGCCACAAGAAACCCTAAACTCTTTAGCTTAGCACATAAATCTCTGTTGTTTCAGACAGGGTTTCTCTGTTTAGCCCTGGCTATACCAGAACTTTCTCTGTAGACCAGGCTGGCTCAAACTCATCAGCCTGCCTCTGCCTCCAAATGAATTTTTTTGTAATCTTACACGAATACTATTCTCAGTTACCTGTCCCTGTTTCCTTACCCTTGGTCATTTCTTCCATTTCTAGTTAAACATACATACATGATTTCCTCTTCTGTAACTGTTGCTGCCTCTTTCTGAACAGCCTCTAAGCTTCAAACTCACCTCTTTGAAGGTATCCTTTCTCTAGGAATTTAAGTAACAACCATGTCCCATTTAGATGGCAAAAGAAGTCATCTTACACGTATTGAGTATTTATACACCATAGGTGGCCCTCTCAACACCACATGTGTTTAGTTATCTGTAAAACTCTAGTTTCTAGTCTGGAGCCTGTTATATAGTAGATACTGTGTTAATGTTCACTGTTCAGGGTTAATGATGCAGTGTCAGTGTGGAATCCATGAGAGTGGACCAGTAAAACCTGGTCCTTCCCCATAACAGAAACACTAGTTTGAATATAAATATACACAGTAAAATAACTTTGTTAGAATTCCCAAGTCAAAATAAGATGCTATAGTAGCCCGGCTGAGCAAAATGCCGCTGAAATAAAACAATGTCACTTTACACCACTATAGAAAACAGTATGGATGGTCTTTGAAAAATGGCACACACAATTCCCAGATGGCCTAGCAATACCATATCTGGACACTCAAAGTAAAGGAAATCACTATCTCAAAACGGTATCTATACTTTCAAGTTCACTACAGCATTATTCACAGTAGCCAAAACATGGAAACCTTTAAAATGTCCATCAATCAGCAAATGGATAAAGAAGCATGTGCTATACACATACAGTATAATACTATGATATTTGTCATTTGAGACAACATGGATGGATTTGAAAGACATTACACCAAATAAAACACAGAGAAAGGCACATGCTGCATAATGCCAATTATATGGAGACTCTAAAATAGTTGTTTCAGCTCTTAGAAGCAGGGTGTAGAATTGTGGGTGCCAGAAGCAGGTGGAAGGAAGAAATGGGGAGTTATTACAGTTGATGAAGACAATGCTTCAGTAATGCAAGGTGAGAAATTACTAGATGTGGTGATATACTGTGTCCCCCAATATATTGTGCATCCTAATAAACTTATCTGGGGTCAAAGGACAGAACAGCCACTAGATAGACATAGAGGCCAGAAAATGGTGACACACACACCTTTAATCCTATCACTTGGGAGGCAGAGATTCATCCGGATCTCTGTGAGTTTAAAGCCACACTGGAAACAGCCAAGCATGGTGACTCACGCCTTTAATCCCAGGAAGTGATGGCAGAAAACAGAAAGTAAGGCGAAAAATTTTGAACTAGAGCTGGTTAAGCTTTTAGCAGCAGTTCAGCTGAGTTCCATTCTGGATGAGGACTCAGAGGCTTCCAGTCTGAGGAAACGGGATCAGCTGAGGAACGGGCGAGGTGAGGAAGCTATGGCTTGTTCTGCTTCTCTGATCTTCCAGAGTTCACCCCAATACCTGGCTCCAGGTTTGTTTTTATTAATAAGAACTTTTAAGATTCGTGCTACATCTAGATCTCTACAGCATACCGTTCTATGTACTAAAAAACTGGTATAGAGGTAGATCTCATGCTTAAATAATAAACACTTAAAATTAATGTTGATTATGTACTGGGGAAATATCTATGGATCAAGCTTGGAAAAGGCAAAGAGCCTATGAAAAAGCCATTAATATGGGTAGTATGGAACACTAGGACTCATTTTCTTAGATGAGATGGTACACACAAATGTGCAATATAAACTATAAAGCCAGAAGTTACTTATCAAGAATTACACTCAGGGTTGACAAGCTGATACAACAGGAAAAGGTGCGTGCTGCACAAGCCTGGTGACCTGAGTTTGATCCTACATCCCGAAGTGGAAGGAGGGAACTGAGTGCCGAAAAGTTGTCCTCTCAACTCCACAAGTATGCCATGGCACACTTATGAACAAGTGCATACTCACACAATATGATAAGTTTTCAAAAGAATTATAAATCTATGATAGATTTTGATAATACTGATATGCTACTAATTTCTAATGTAAACTTTAAGCTCTATTATTTTGACCCCGATAATCTCAACCATCCTGGTATCACACATAAAATTTTCATACAGTTTCCTGTTTCATGAATAGTAAGGTGTAGCTTATCAGTCCAGTATTATGTTCTAGTTGAAGTGGAATTTTATTCATATAATATTTAATTATTTTTATATAAGATATGAATACATAGTCTATCCCAAATGTCCCCCCAAAAAAATAGTTTAAAAAATACTGGATACAGAAGAGTCTCAAACAAGCAAAGTTTATCATCCTGTCATTCTTTAGACCATCTCTTATCACTCTGTAATTTCAGATCCTAGAACCTAAAATCATTAGATCGCAAAGATTTATGAATAACATATTTATAATTCTAGGCAGCATAGTTAAAAATAAAGTTTTCAATACTTAATAATGTAAAAAGCCATTTAAACAATTGTAGACATCCTTTTTTGTCGTCTGAAAGACTTCTACAATGACTGTTTTATAGAGTACATACACTTTGTTTTTTTTTCACCTTTGTCTTACTATTTGTGACCTAGACTTCCTTCCCCTACAAGTTGCTCTTTGTATACTAAAGTAACAGTGACTATAATAAACTGTTGTGGAATAATCCTTTTGTATACTGTGAAGATTTGTCACTCACATTGGTTTAATAAAAAGCTGAATGACCAATAGCTGGGCAGCATTTTGGGGGCAGAGAGGATGCTGGGAAGAAGAGGGATGGAGACATGGAGAGTTGCCAGCCAGATCATAGGAGGCAGCATGGGCATTACAAAGTAAAGGTAACCAAGCCATGCAAAAGAATATAAATTAAAAGAAATTAGGTTAAATTAAGTTATAAGAGCTAGTTAGAAACAAGCCTAAGCTATTGGCTGAGCTTTCATAATTAATAGTAAGTCTCCACGTCATGATTTAGAGCTCTGAAGAGGGATAGAAAAATCTGCCTACAATAAACTAAATAAATTAATTTTCACAGATATTTTGTATTAACTGGATGTTGTTCTGCAGTCATGCAAACCAGGCTGGAATGGAGGAATGCAGAGCAGGGAGAAGACTGACACAGGCAAACCAACCCTGTGCCTATGACCCTAGAACGGAACCCAGCATTTGTTCGTTCATCGTACTATTTGAAATGTGTTCGCATCATTTTAACTGAAATAACAACAAAAATCCCCAACAATTATATACTTTAAAATGTGGTGCCCCCGACTTTGTTTTTGACATACTCCAACTATTTTGAGGCATTTTTTCCCTCTAAGCTGAGGAAATGTCTGAAAGACAAGAACCATGAGCAGGGTTTTCAGTCTCATTGAAAGATGGGCAAGCAGCAAGTGAGGGACCCTGGCCCATGTCATGTTAAGTCCCTAGTCTCTCCCTTGTGGCAATGACTTGTGGCGACTTGAGCACAACAGTCTCATTCATCTGTGCAGACAAGAGAAGAACTCTTCCCTTTTACAGTGGGGAGACAAATGTATTGGAAACGTGTATGTGGTATTATTGTCTCAGACCTAAGCTGCCAAGCTCTTAATGGGGTACTTTTAAGCAGCTCATGTAGAGGTGTAAGGCTATAAATAATGTCATCAAATTCTGAAAGTTTACAACTGAAATGGAACCCAGATTAATAATTTATAAAACCACTACAAACCTCCGCTGTAACACTTACAGTGTGTATTTACTATCTGACACTCTCAGGAGACCCAATTTTTCACAGGTAGGAACAATGTATGAACCAAAACATCACAAATAGCGAAGAGTCTACTCAATGAATGGACAGTTTTATATAAAGCATTTATGAGTCTACCTTCCAAAAGAAAGACCAACTGCTTTTAAACCAAATAATGTAGGCCACACAAAATTAAAAAATAATTCTTCAAATTAAAAATAAACTCAGCATATACAAATTAGATATGTGAACATGAGCAAAAAAAAAATAATGCAGAAAATTATTCTAGTGCTGGAGCTAAAACCCACAATTCACAAGTAAAGCAGACCCCTAAATATACTGAGATGTAGTATAAATGCACTTTTAAAAATTTATCTATAGTTAGCCTCAATAATTTGCACGGAACAGTGGTTTGGATTCTAAGCAGCTAGTCACTAAATCCATGTGACAGATGTGTGCACCCACTGGAATTAGAGTATCAGCTTTTTACAAATATAAGAACAAATGCTTGATTAACATTACATAGACACTCCCATCAGGAAGAGGGAGAGGATAAGGTTACTATATGCACACAATATAATGAACTCAGTTCACAGCTCAACATTTCTACAGCAATATATATTGACTACAGAATGCAGACTGGCTTTTGAAGAGCAATACAAAAACAAAACAAAACGCTTAGGAAAAAATAAGATGTACACTATATATTACTTCATCAAAATGAAAACATTTAGGTCTGCTTTCATTTTTATGCTTTTACTGCATGTTAAGTAAATAAAACATCTTACTTCAAAAGTGCTGAAGCTAGGTGTCACGGTGGTCCATGCCTGCATTCTCAACACTTGAGAAACAAAAGCAAGAGGACTGGTGCAAACTCAAAGCCAGGCTAGTTTACACAGTGAGAACATGTCTAGGGTAGGGCAGGTACAGTAATGCTTCAAAGTATTCCAGACTCAGAGCCAAATGAACACAGATTATGCTAGCTTGTTGTATGCCAACTTGATACAAGCTAAAGTCATTATGGAAGAAACATCATGGCTTACCTTCCCGCCCTGACTTCCCTCAGTGATGGACTGTTACTGAAACTCCTAAGCTGAAATAAACCCTTTCCTCCCACACTGCTTTTGGTCACTGTGTTTTATCACAGCAACAGACACCCAAGACACAGAGGGCCCAGTTTTAGTCTCCTTATGACATACTGATCATGAGATATAAATTTATATTCATGTGTTATTCAAAATTTCTCTTTTGGTTCCCTAATCATCATAAAGTCATTCTCTTAAAAAAAGAGAAATATATTTTCTATATTTCTGTCAACCTATTTTTGTAGTAATTACAGTAGGGTATCAGTATGGCTATGAATGATATCAGTGATTTGAATGTTTCCTCCTATTTCCTATCCTAAGTAAATAGTATTTGGTAAGAAAACTGAGATTCATATAAAACAAAAAACAACAAAAAATGACCAAACAGAAAAGGCAGGTGCAGTGGACAGTGTTTTGACAGACAGGAATGTTTATTACCATGCGACGGACTATATTAGCGTTCTAACCTTGGCTCTTCCTTTACTGGGTCTATTTCTGTGAAAAGGTTACATGTCTTACTTTCATTCACCCTGCTTTTACCAGCCATATGCAAAAGTGCTGTGTGTTAGTCCCAAGCAGAAACTTTAAGAACTCTCACTATCTGCCATCGTAATTTTTCTCTCAGCCTGTTCTCACACTGTAGAGGGCATAAAGAGACCATAGCAAATCCACAGAGAATTGTATACATAATATGAAAATAAATAAGCCACTGAAATTTGAGTTTTCTGCTATTGCTATTGTGAGTAAGAGAAAAGGTTGGTATTGCAAATAAAACAGACATCAAGAATTCTCTCTATGTGTATATATCCATGACAACTGTTGAAAATAAAGTGCCTTTCTGTGTTCCTGTGTGCTGCCAATTTATGGGAGTCTAGTAGAATACCGAGGCCACTTAATCCCATTTTCTTAGATGTCCAATGTCTGAGACTGTAGCTAATTGGAGTCCACTTATTTTTGCTTCCAACTGCTTTCCAAGGACCACACCTGCTGCACTGTATGCTTGACAGGAATGAGGATGGGTACCCATGATGCACATCGTGGACAGCAGTGGTATTTAGGGAGCAAGAGAATTCTTACCCAAGTTTAAAATATTTTTTACATGTTAGCGAAAAGGGCATTTCCTACATTAGGACTTGTCAAGCCTTCTTAAGCTACAGTTAGAAGAATATAAAGTCATTATGCCCATTCAAAGATAAAATTCTGTCTGTATTGTTTCCTAATAAGTTTACCTACCTGTCATACAACTGTTTCTACTATGTGATACATGGGCTGGAGCCAGGGCCTTATGCACACTAAGTCCTGCTCTACCACTGAGCTCTGGTCCTCCTCACCCTTTAAGGGCTTGTATGACATTAATTATAAACTGTACTAAAGGTTATTTGCTGCTGACATGTTCACTTGAGAACTGACTAAAGCCTCTAGAAGTGATAGTGGAGTAGATGAACTAAACAAAGCTTTTACATGTCACTTTGCCTACCAATTACATTTCAGAATATCACAGCATATATATGTTTTGTCAAAACATAGCACCAACAATCACCAGAACAATCATTTCTGCTGAAGTGCTAGACACAACATAATTATGAAATTCTCAATATGAGCTATTAACTAATAGGATCTGTCTTTTAACATGTCATATATTATTTTGTTCTAAGATCATGAGTTGTGAAAAGAAAATTAATAAGGCAGAATTCTGCATAAAAGTTGTTAAAATTTTCTTAAAAGGTTTTTTTCAACACACATATTTAGGGAAGAATTCAGGCAAGCTAAACTTGGTTTCTCTGATATCTAACACAGAAAACATTTTACTCAAATCATCTGTCAGGAAAACTATAGCTAAAGCAGTATCTGAGATTCCTGAGTTAAGTAATGTTCTATTACTATCTGGTTTCTTTTCTCCATAATTCAGAAATTTTAATACATTTTAGTTGTTATGTTACAATTTAAAATTGCAAATTTTTTAATTTTGTAAATAAGGTTAGAAGACAGAAATGATTTATACCATTGTGTTCCTTTGAAAGCAAAGATAACAGCTGAGAATGTTGATAGTTTTAAAACGGAGATAAAGGACCACACAGAAAACAATAAAGAGAATTCAATGCACGGTTGAACTGAGAGAAATAAGAGCACTGAGAGAGCAATGCATTAGCACTACACAGAAGTGATAAACCGTGTCACGTGGAAACATATGGTTTGAACACTATACAGCCGTGACAACTGAATAGGCTTAGTAAGGAAAAGGTAAGGCTATGTCTCATTGTAGATGTCGGAGAAGTGCTAAGTATTTTATGGTGGGAAGAAAAAACCTGAATAGAACCTAAGTGTTCTGAAGTAGGAAAAAAGAAGATGCGGTTACTTTCATCACATTTAAACTACCCCATTACATTGGCAGGGCATGGGAATCAGCACAACTCCCTTGCGGTGCTTGACTTCATGTGCCTTTGTACATTCTCTAAAATACCCAGAGGCCAAATCCAATCACAGTGGGATGGTGGCAAGGACCACAAGTTGAGTATCTAGTAGCTGTTTTGTGACCACAAGACTGAAGAAAGAGATTGCAAGATTATTTAGCTGCATCTCATACAGAACTTGACCAACAAGCTATTGTTACTGTTTAAAAAAAAAAATGAGTTCGACCCTTTCCCTGAATTTCATAGACAGCATCACATCTGTTCTGTTTTAAAACACCAATTCTGGGGGCTGGAGAGATGGTTCAATGGCTAAGAGCACTGGCTGTTCTTTCAGAAAACCCAGATTCAATTCCCAGCACCCACAAGACAGTGCACAACTGTCTGTAACTCCAGTTCCAGAGGATCCAACACCTTCTTCGAGCCTCCACCCCTACAAGGTAATGTACAGACATGCACCCAGGCAAGAAACACCCATATCGGTAAAAAACGATAATACATTTTAAAAACTAGTTAAAATGCCTTCTCTCTTGTAAAATGCTGTTTTCTCAACCTATACTATGGACAAAAAAAGTATTAGCAATCATAGTAAAAAGATGAGAAGAGCTATACATAGAATGCTAATGATTTGTCTTTAATTTGCAAGTGAACAAAAGTTATTGCTAAAAAAGGATTAAGCAAATATCTTACATTCGTGAACACTTGAAGATCAATCTTTGATCACAATTTTCTAATACTAAGAATTATCTAAAATGATTCAAACTCTAGTTGGAATGAATAATCACAGCATAATTTAAGTAGTAATCTTAAGATTCAATAGTTTCCTATATAATAAATCAATACCAAATCTGATTTATTTCATTAAGAAGTTTCACTTGTATGGTGGTGTGTTCCCCAAAATATTGTGCACCCTAATAAACTTATCTGGGGTCAGAGACAGAACAGCCACAATATTAAACATAGAAGTTAGGCAGTGGTAGCACACGCCTTTAATCCTAGCATTCCAGAGGCAGAAATCCATGTGTTCATGGATACAGCCAAGCATGGTGACTCATACCTTTAATCCCAGACAACAAGCCTTTAATCCCATGGAGTGATGGTAGAAAGCAGAAAGGTATATAAGGCGTGAGGACCAGAAACTAGAAGCATTTGGCTGGTTAAGCATTTGGCTGGTTAAGCTTTTATGTTTTGAGCAGCACAGTTCAGCTGAGAGCCATTCGAATATGAGGACACAGAGGCTTCCAGTCTGAGGAAACAAGATCAGCTGAGAAGTTGGCCAGGTGAGATTAGCTGTGGCTTGTTCTGTCTCTCTGATCTTCCAGTATTCACCCAATACCTGGCTCAGGTTTGATTTTATTAATAAGACCAGTTAAGATTTGTGCTATACACTTGACTAGGGATGAGGTGGCGAAGTGGTTCAGGGACCAGTTGCTAAAATGTCTAACCACTTTCCTTAGTCACCTGTGTGTAGGGTTACTTCTTGTTCCCTCTAATATCTCATGATAACAGACCCCATCAGTCAATCTGCAGGCACAGCCTTTATGTGTAAACCAGGTCCCCTAGACTACTAACTGCTCTGTGCACTTTTTACACGATGCCTTTCCTGCACATATTTGCCTTGTGCTGTGGACAGTGAGCCAGCTTAGCAACTTGTCTAGCTAGGAGATCACCAAATGTCTGCTTCTGAGTTTCTTGGCAGACAAAAAAGAAAAAAAATTAAAAAGCTGAGTAGGTCATGCTAAAGTTTTTGTTTTTTAAATTCAGTATTCTTTCTAGGCATCAGTAATGTATTTTAACATAATGGAAAACATAAAAACAAAAAACCTCAAACTAATAAACATTTCCCTGAATCTCACTGGGATACTAAATAGCCTATTACAGCACCACTTGCCAGTTGTGTTTGAAGAATTTCATTAAAATGTTCATACACAACTGTCTCTCCCTAACAGAATTTAACAGGAGTAACACCTTGCAGCTAACATTTAAATAGTATTAAGCCCTATCTTTTTATACAAAAGTATTAAGGTTCTAAATATATATCTCTCTTTATTTAATTAAGTGTGCACTAGAACTTTTTTTAACATTGAAAAAATAGACACAAAGTAAGGTAATCACCATTGCTCTCCAAACTGCTAATAGAAATGTCTCCTTTTCTGTAATTACATTCATCCCAAACCATCTCAGAAGCATCATTCCAAACACACTAAATTGCACAGGATTGAGGACAAGAACCAGCGTGTAAGGTTTACACTGCCCTTCCAGGCCATCTCAGCTTTCCTCCACAACGAGAACGTGCCACAACAGCATTGAGAAAGCAGTTGTTTATATGGCTGAGCATTATTAGATGTGTGTCTTAGCCTCACACAATCTGAGGACAAGGGCAGGAAAATACAAGAAACAGGGTACTTCATCATTAATGCTTCTGGACAAGTATTCTTTAGTCTTTAAGAGTCTTCCCTCACCGGGAGGTGGTGGTGCACGCCTTTAATCCCAGCACTCGAGAGGCAGAGGCAGGCGGATCTCTGTGAGTTCGAGGCCAGCCTGGTCTACAAAGTGAGTTCCAGGAAAGGTGCAAAACTACACAGAGAAACCCTGTCTCGAAAAAAAAAAAAAAAAAAAAAAGAAAAAAAAAAAAAAAAAAAAAAGAGTCTCCCCTCACAGTTTCTACGCACCTTCCTGAACTCTGAACTCTGGCTGGCCCCCAGTTTTCTCCAGTTTATGAATGACTATAATTTTGACTAGGTACCAGAATTAACCTATTTCAAAAAAAATTACAGGAACAGGTTATCCACAGGACTAGGTCTTCTAGAATTTCTTGAGCTATCACAACATAAAACAAGAAAAGCTCAAGTAAAATAACAAAACCAATTGTGCTGGATAGTTTTAGGTCAACTTGACACAAACTAGAGTAATTTGGAAGAGAATAGGTCGATGGAGAAAATACCCTGACCACATGGGCCTGTGGACAAGCCTGTAGGGCATTTTCTTAATCGAGGATTAATGTAGGAAGGCCCAGCTCATTGTGGGTGGTGCCACCCATGGGGTGGTGATCCTGAGTGCTATAAAAGGCAGGTTGAGCAAGCCATGAGGAGCAAGCCAATAAGCAGCACTCCTCCTCCAAGGCCTCTGCTTCAGTTTCTGCCCTGACTTCCCTCAGTAATGGAGTGTGTGACCTAACAGAATAAGTTGAAATAAACCCTTTCTTCCCCAAATTGCTGAAACAGTGAAAGAAACCCTAACTAATAAACCAATATACACAGAAAACGATTTTGCCTCTCAGCAGGCAAAAAGAATTCATACAATTAAAAAAATCCTTCTGAATTTGAGATTTATAGCAAAGATACTGACTTAGAGATGTTAGCATAAAGGACAAAGCTTACTGGAGAGATGCCATCACTTGAAACATGGTAACTGCCATCCTTGGGAAGGCAGATTCGATTAGGCTGGAAATAGAGCCCACAGTTCAAAACCAGGACCACAACTAGAAAGGAAGAGCTCCTGGTGCTCAACTGGTGATTCTCAGGAGTTAAAGTAAAACAGCCCATTCTTTCCTGCATTCCCACGTTTAAACTTTCTAATGTTAGCTTGTTAGAAACTGTATGAAATGGCTACCTGTACTAGTTGGAAGGGAAGACTGTGTGACATCTAAGTCTCAATGTGATTCTGAATATTCTTGGAAATACTTGGGGCTCGAAAGCACCTTTACTGTTTACCATTAACAAACTGGTGATATTTCTAGAAAGGATTCTGTTATATTAGCTTACCAACCCACTATTGAATTAGTTCGGGGAGTACACACTGGCATCTAATTTTATTTTTTCATTCTTCAGGTAAAAATGACACCAATATTAAGTAAATACTCATTCTGTAGAAGTTTACAAATTATATTGGGGCCAGTGAGCTGGCTGAGGGTAAAGCCTGGGACCCACATGGTGAAAAGGAAAAACCAACTCCTGGGGATCTCCACACGTGTGCTATGGCATGTCTCCATCCAAACAAATACACAGATATAATAAGTAATATTTACAGAGCAATTCATCCCCCGACAGCCATCTCCTCAGCAAACACTGACATACATCATGTACTTTATGTTAAATGTTATGATATATGGTGAGTATTCAATAAATATTTTGAATTCATAAATGAAAAACAAAAAATAATCCAGGAATTATACTTGGTGACATAAACATTCTCTTTAACAACACACTGAGAAGTTCATTGCTAAGAACCGCAAAAGATGGGTTGCTGACTAAAAAACAACCAAATTCAACAATGCAACAATGCATATAAAGGTAACGCCAGCAGACAAAATTCAAAAGACCATCACTTAAAAATAAGCTATTGACAGGCCACTGTACTCACTCTTCCTTTTCCATTTCCTGTCATATTTTCTGTATAACAAATCTTGTTTTTTAACTAGACTCCACCCTCCCTGAGATTCTGGTGTTCCCCTAAAAATCTGAGAGAATATGGGTCTTTTGCCTTTCTAGTCTGTGTTGTGTCACAGTATCTTTTCTAGTCCCATCCATTTACCTGTAAATTTCACTAATTCATCTTTCTTTGCAGCTCTAAATAAACCATAATATATTACCACATTTTCATTATCTATTCACCAGTTGAAGGACATTTAAATTGTTTCCATTTCCTAGCTATTGTGAATACAGCAGGATCGTTGCAGAAAAAGGGGGCAGAAAGATTACAAGAGCCAGAGGAACAGGAAGCGTGGTATGAGATTGTGTCTCCTAGAAACATCAGAGAGACTGCATGCATGAAACCTCAACAACATGGCTTCCTAAACAAGACCTGAACAAAGACAGCACCAGTAGATATGTTAACATGGAAGGGGGAAAGCTCACAGCTCCTCGACCCTAGACAAAGAACTAGAGCAGTTCAGCAATGCTGAGAGAGTGGTCTTCCCTGATAGATAATCTATTACCAAGTGCTCAGCCTTCAAATCATAGACATACAAGCAACATTACACAGAGCAGGCTATATTTGCATATTTAAGCATGGTGTGTGTGTGTGTGTGTGTGTGTGTGTGTGTGTGTGTGTGTGTGAACAATTAAAGAAAAAGAGGCCATGAATCTGAAAGAGAGCCAGTGGGAGTCCATAGGAGGGGTTGGAGGGAGAAAAGAGAATGGAGAAAATGATGTGATTATAATTTGATTTCAAAAAATTAAAAATATTAAAATGTAAAAAAAAATAAGCTATCAAAATGAATTTCTGTTCTATGGTCAAATCAGAATGCATCCCTACATGCACTAGATAAAATGAATCAATGATAATTTTCACATTTACCTTCAGAAATCTATGTCAAGGACTGGAGAGCTAGCTGCTCAGGAGTTAAGTATACTTGCTGCTCTTGCAGAAGACTGGAGTTTTTTTCCCAGCACACTTCAGGCAGCTCACAGCCTCCTGTAACTCTAGCTCCAGGGAATCCTATGCCCTCATCTTGTCTTTCTGAATAATCATATACTTGTTACCATGTATGTACACACACACAATTAAAAATAGATGTTTTAAAAACAAAAATGCTATTTCATAGACAAGAAAATCTCAATGACTTTTGTTTGTGAACTGTGTGAGATCAAAATTTTACCATTACTATTGTTTGCTAGGGATTGAACCCAGGGCCTTGGATACAATATGCAAATACTCTAAAACCAATCCACATCACAGCCTCTCAATTTTTTCTTAAAAGTTTGTTATCTGCATATAAAATCTCATTTTGTGTGAATGCTAATGTAAGTTTTTGTCTATCATCAAGAGTATATATTATTAATTTTATCCTAGCTCTTATCCCAACTAATACGAAACTTATACATCTCAAACAGCTTTTGACTTAAAGATGGTATTTCTAGAAAATCAAGTCTAATCAATCAACGGCTCCTTAAAACCACAGAGGTAGCAACACCATGCTTTCCCTGTTCAAGGATCCTTCCTTCACCTGACCCATCATCACTTTGTAAAGAGACATTCCAGGCTGGGCTGGGAACACCTTTGGTCACAAGCATAGACAGAGCCCAAACACCATCTCTGCTTTAAAGGAACTGTAAGTGTATGTAAAATCTATGACAGACTTTAATGAATTCCATTGCTAAAAAGTTGATTAGTTACTGCTGCAGTCTACATTTGATGCTGAACAATTATTCCAAAAGTGCCTCAGATGACGTTTTTCCAATCAGGAGTCAAATAAGAATTTTCAGTGCTCAGGGCTGGAGATGGCTCAGAGGTTAAGAGTACTTACTCCTTTTGCCAAAAGTGGACCCAGGTTCCAGTACCCATATGGAGGCTCACAACGGCCTTAACTCCAGCTGCAGTACACTAGGATGTGCTCTTCTGATCTCCACAGACTCCAACACACATAAATATATTTTTAAAAAAATCGTTTTTTAAAAGAGAAATTTCAGGGCTGTTAGTGACCAAACAATTATACTAGACAAGCTACTTGGTAGGAAAAAAATAGTCATTTTCTACAAAGGAATAGAGGAAAAATAAGAATTTGGTGTAGAAACACTTAGAGGGATTTTGTGAGATGCACAAGTTTTAACATCTCTGAGTCTAAATAGTAGTTACTGTAAGCCCCTCGAGGTGCAAGTGGCTAGGCCCCACCCCCCAGATTTCTTGGGTGCTTCCCCATGAGGCAGGAGTAGCCAGGCCCCACCCTACAGAAAACAAGCCCAAGATCAGACCACAAAAAAAGCCTCCAATGCCAGGCCACCCTGGAATGCACACCCCCTCAAGAAACCCTAAATCAGTTCCCTGCTGTTTCTCACCCTAGTTTAAGCAGCCACCCTCTTGTGTCTCTCCCAATAAATCTCTTGTGTGAGGTTTGTTGTGCAGTGTGACTTTGTGGTATTCCTTGGCTCCTGATTGCCAGGATACCTTCCCCCTCAGAGCTGTAACACTTCCACTGGAGAAACCTTCCCCTCAGAGCTGTAACACATGCACAAGGGAAGCCTTTCCCCTCAGAACTGTAACATGTGCACTGGAGAAACCTTCCCCCTCAGAGCTGAACACTTAAGAGTTATGAAGTAGACGATCATCTACCAAGAGATTTAGAAACAAATGTTCTAAGAGCACAGTAACAGTAACTGGACAGCAACCTGTCTCTCCAGCTGTCTTATTATTGCACATTATGTTTAAGGGTCTCTAATTTCAAGTTCCTGAGCTGCAGAAGTAATTTCTCTTCATTTTGGGAGGAGCACTGTTATCATGTAACTTTCAAAGTTTTATCATGTTTACATTTCAAAGTAAACATTTTAAGATATATTCAATTTAGTTCCCTTGCAGAGAGCCCTTATTAGTACAAAGACAAGAAAAACAACCTCTCAAACAGACTTCCTCTCCAAGGGTTGGTTCTTACGATGCTAAAAATTTAACCCAGAGATGAACGGGCATTTTAGAGTCAGGAACACCAAGGAATGTGTGCACACGGTAAAGCCCAAAGTATCTGCACATGGCACTGTTCACTGCCTCACCAATTACGTTAGCGGGAAGGTTTAAGGCTTTTTAAAGTATTTTTGCTTTCACTTTTCACCAATAATTTCAACTTTCCAGAGTAGTAAAGGAAGATTATCAAGGTTACAGCCACCTGAATAAATGTAAGTTTTTGCCAGGACCTAAGATGAGGCTCCTAGAACCTGCTGAACAAAGGGGGAAGCCCTGGAAACTAATGTTGGAGACAGTAATGGTAATTCAGTGATTCAGATCCAGAGTGACTGCTATTTTGAATAGTTTTAAGATGACAGGACTATGGCTACTCTTCAACAGAAACTGTGGATACACTTGTTTAATGGCTGTGTAGTTACCACAGCAAACAGGGGAGTACTTTCTCCAGGGTAAAGTGAATACATCCCCACTGTGCTAGAGAGCTGCAGTGCACAAGAGCTATGAAAGGTGAAATGTTTGCACTTTAAAGAAAGAGAGAGCAGAAAAAGGCACCAAGTCACTTTGCAAGCACTCTTAGCTTTTAAGCACACAATTTTACATGTCCCCATCAATCTAGTATAGCAAACTACCAAGTACACCATACTTTTTGGATTTTTTTAAAAATATGAACTGTTGTGTTAAAGCTACTCAACCTGCTCTGATGTCAAATGCCATTGATCCTAGTACTCACTTCTCATTCTAAGCTAGATACCAACATAATGTGGATACTTACAAATTCTTTGTGTGTGAGTGTGTGTCCCCATATAGACAACAGCAGAATGCAGGAGAAGGTTCTCTCCTTTTACCATGTGGGACCCAGGGATTGAATTCAAGTCATCAAGCTTGGCAGCAAGCACCCTTACCCTGTCCCAGTTTGGACACTTTTGATCTTCAAGTTTCTAGTCTTTAGACTAAAAATCAAAAGCTGGGAGGTATGCTCTGCATACAACTTGGCAAGAAATAAAAAAGATATTTAGCTACTGTGCAAGTTTCTATCACTCTAAAACAGAGGATTTGATCTGTAATATTCCTCAGGTCTAAAACTTTTTTGTTGGGTTTAAACTTGTATAACCTAATGCATGTCATGAAATAATGACCTATAGAGGCAGGCACAGTAGCTCATGCCTGTAATTCAAATGGGTAAGATAAGCAATTATAGGTTGGGGCCAGCCTGGGCTACACAGTGAGTTTCAGGCCAGGTTGAGCTACATAGCAAGACTATACCTCAAAAAGGGAAGGTAATAATGATAAATAACCATAATACATTTGATATTATGCCATCAAACATAATTATATCAATTCTATTTCTTACACACTTATAAGTGGAGATATTAACTACTTTATAGAAATTGTTATACTGTTGGAGTTTTCATTTAGTTTTGTTCTTAATGAGCTAAAATTTGTTAAAGGCTAATTATTACTTATGATTATTAAATTAAGTATAAAATATAGAAATATAAAAATGGATGTTTTAATCAAACTATTAGATGGAAAGCTTATTGGTATAACTATTTTCAACTTAGTGATTTAGAATAACATTTTACTTTTTTTTTTTTTTGGTTTTGGTTTTTTTAAGATAGGGTTTCTCAATGTATCCCTAGTTGTCCTGGAACTCCCTCTGTAGATCAGGCTGGCCTCAAACTCAGAAATCCACCTGACTCCTGGGGTTAAAGGTGTGCACCACCACTGCCTGGCAACATTTTACTCTTATAAGATGCATTCCAACCACAAATTTTACTCTCAAAAACCATTACTAGAAATAGAAATAGTGTAAACAGAGTTGCACAGGAGACATGAGTTCCACTGCAATCTCATGAAGATGTTAAAAAAGGTTGTAAATGAAAGAAAGATGAAATGACTACATACTAGAAAAGTTTTTAGAAGGCTCTTGGATAATGAGACTTTTCTAGGCCTAACAGAAATAATATGATTACCAAGAGGTATGGGAGGGGACACAGTTTGGTAGATGATGTCATATTCTATTTTGGGCATGATGAATGTCAACAATGTAAAAGTCCAAGCAGAGACGTTGAGTCTACACATGAGTCATGTATTATGGTTTGCAGAAGTACACAGTACATTTTTGAGAGCTAAAGATGTAAAACTACATTAGACAAGACAAAAGATGAGGACATAAATGCTGACATGGCAGAACCACCAGCAGGGAAATTAGTAAGACCATCTCCTAAGAAGCACAGTCACATGAGCCCTGAGCTCTTCTTTGGAAGCTGGAACAAGAGTCCACCTCTGATCATCGCTGCACACTTCCTAGAGCAGCGTGCCCTTTACCTTCAAGGGCTGGAGGAATACAAACACTAGGGAGTAGGCTGCCAGAGTACAGATCAATGCTTTTCAAACTTTAATGTGGACGCGAATCACTTGAGCTTATTGAAATGCAGGTATGAATAGGTCTGGGTTGGGGCCCAAAAGTCTGTATCTCCAGTACTTCTCCAGATGACAGCCAAGTCCAAGGTTGCACAGGATTTCTAAACACTGGCCTGGATACTAAACTGTGTTTTGGTAAAGAAGTAACAAAATACTAGTTTCTGTGAATTTCAATGAACAATTCAACAGATACATTATAAACATGGAAAAAGGATAAATTCTGGTTTAAAGGGCAATAGTTTTCAAACATACTTAATCTCTCTCTCTCTCTCTCTCTCTCTCTCTCTCTCTCTCTGTGTGTGTGTGTGTGTGTGTGTGTGTGTGTGTGTGTGTGTGTTTCAACATGTGCCATGGCACATATGCAAGTCAGAGGGCAGGTTTCAGGGGTTACTTTCTCTTCTCCCAACATAAGGTTCCAGGGACAGAACTCGGGTCGTTGTGTTTGTGAAACAAGCTTTCTATCCACTAGGCCATCTTGCTGGCCCCAAAGGGCAATAGTTTTCAAAACGTCACACTGAATGTGTGAATGGGAAGAGAAATGTAAGAATAAACTGAATAACATCCATCTCATTTTAAAAAATCTAGAATTAATAACTCTCACAAAGAGAGATGACTTGTGCTTTCTTGGTAAAACTACCATGCACAGCAAGAAAAACAGACAGCACCTGACACAGTAACAATTCACTCAGCTTTGCTTTGCTGATTGCTTAGCTATTCTCTAGTGCAGCGTACTTACTGACTTAGACAAGTATATTGAGAAAGTACTTTAAAAGTGATTCTCAGCGCTGAAGAAAATTCAGTGACCTGTGTAAAGCATGCTCCCTGTCTGCTGTATGTTCCTGTGGATGCTAAACGCATCTGGCCATGCATTAAGTGCACTGGTCGATCCTGAAGACACTTTAGTACTTGCATCAGATTTCCCTAAGCACTTAAAACTCAGATACATATGAAAACATAGACACTGGAAACCTTTAGCAAGATAAAAACACAGCTATGACTTAAAGCTAAGTATGTGTAGACCAACACAGGGCTGTTCCCCACCTCTAAGAGATGCTAGCCTCCTGTACAAGATAGCACAATTACTGAAATGTCAGCAAGAACCATGTTCTGCTTCATTCTGACAATAGATGCAGGACATACTCACTTGCATAATCTCTAATACTTAAACATTATTTGTGGGTAGGTAATATCCTAACTCTTCCATGTATTTATAAAAGAGCCCATTCCCTGGCCTATTACTGTATTTCTCTGAAGAGATTCTTGTTCATCGTTAGCCCTTAGAAACAAAGTAATCATGTATAGGTGAATGTATCCTAAAGATTATGTTTGGTTTTTGAGATATGTGCTATTTAGCTAAGGGCTGACAGTGTGCCATCTACTAGGTTGTTTGTTTTCAACATTAGTTGTTTCTTCTTCTTCTTCTTCTTCTTCTTCTTCTTCTTCTTCTTCTTCTT
>CABHPP010126123.1:59362-94859 GCA_902168425.1 Peromyscus attwateri
AAAAAAAAAAAAAAAAAAAAAACAGTGAAGAGACACTAAACATGTTACTTTCTTTAAAAAACACGAACATAAAACTTTTATAAAAACAGGATCAATTCTCATATAGCCTCATGCTGTAGAAATAATGGACTAACTCTAAAGTTCTTTTCATAGCGTGGAATTTGGCTATATTACTCTATTTGGTTCATTAAAAGTACTGTTCAACTGGGCTCAGACTTTTCTTCTTTATAGATGCTTTATCATGTCTACTCTTAATATTGAGAAGAACCAATCTAACCACATCTAGCTGAAGCCCTGGTCTCAGAAAACTAGTCCAGCTTGCCTCCCACTAGGAAGCACTCAGCATCATCCTAAGGAAAGGTTCCCAGCAGAGTGGTCCACCCTCCCTCCTGGGAATAAGTAGCCAGACACATCACTCCAATGGCAAAGATAAGAAGAGAAAGCAAGTTACCTTGCCATGGCAACAACTTTAAGAGCTCTAAACAGATCACGTTCTTCAACTTAAATATAAATGTGGTCTAAGGCAGCTGCTACAATGGCTGATGACTGAGTTCCCAATTGAATCTATCACCAGGAAAGGTCTCCTGGTGTAACAACATGTGCTCCAGAGGCTTCAGACATACAACAGGTAATGGTCTCAGCTACAAAGACCCAGTCACCTCACCAAGGATTATGTATGTGGGTTTAGTAATCACGACAGTTTTAGTCTTAGTTTGTAGAACTGGGACTCTTTAGACCTTTTCAGATTCTCCAATTTACCGCAACCAGTACAAGGATGGTGACCTTCAGTCAACAGTCCTGTATTCCACCCTAAAGAATTCTCACAGTAATACATCCTGAGAACAAAGTTTATAAACTTCTATCTGCAACCCCTTCCTCATACCTTTCCTTCCTTAGCCTCACCATTTAACCCAAGTGCTGTAACCTGCAGTTACAAGTTCCAGGCTGGCATGGAACTTGAGATCTACCTGCCTCTAAGACACAAGAGTAACATAAGGGGCAAGAAAAGTGGCTCCCAGTTAAAAGCAATGGTTGCTCTTGCAGAAGACCTGGGTTCAGTTCCCACCATCCACAAAGTGGCTCACACTATCTCTATGTCCATTCCAGGGGTCCAATGCCCTCTTCTGACCTTTGTGGGCATCAGACATGCATGCGGTGCATACACATACGTACAGGCAAAATACGTAAATTGAAAACAAGACTATCATATTATTTACAGCATTTATAGAACAATCCCTTAACTAGAAACTCCCTCGGATTTAGGTTAAAGCACCCATTTATAATGTACCCAGCACAGTTGAATATCATTTTAAGATCATCAACAAAGTTTTATTAAACAGGAACTACTATGCATCAAAAGCTGTGCCTTTGGCTTTAAAGAATCTAATTTAGCAACTTACCCACAATTCAGATTTTATTATTTTGTATCATCTTTAAGAGGCTCTGCTGCATAGACCAGGATGCCCTTGAACTGTGTGGTCCTCCTGCCTCAATCTCATTAACATGTGCCATAATGCCCACTGAGGTCAAATTCCTATGTAAACATTACTTCCCAAACAACAACATGCCATTGTTTTCCTTTCTCCCTAGTCTTTGGATCTTTCTATGGCAAGAGACAGCAACCAACTTTACATCACAGAAAAAAAAAAAAAAAGTTGCCTTTTTATGTGGTCAATCCATAATTTGAAGAGTACAATACAAATTATAACCATATTTCTTTGCCTACCATCAAGTAGGAAAGGCCTCAAGAAATAAAGAAAAGCTGAAGTTTGAAAACGCTGTCAGTTTCACATAATGTGACTGTCAAATCACATGGAAAGTAAGGTGGTTTTAAATTACTCAAGTGAAAGTCACTTCTCCCGCAAAGTCCTTATAAACTCAGAAGAGAATGAATCGAGCAGAAGACTTACATAAATATGAAGTAAGCCAACAGGACAGATCTTAACTCTGATCCCCAGCCACTCAATTCCAAGAATCGCATTTTGGGAACTTAAACGGAAAACAAGGTTCAAGGAGAATCATGCTGGATTTAAAAAGCAAGCCATATTGAAGCATGATATATACATGAAAAGGATAGAGTAGTGATGAGTTTGAGAAAATATTTAAAATACGGTATTTTTTCTGTGTATGTGAGGTCTCTTTGCAACTGTGTGGGCACATGCACATATGTGTACATGCATGTGGAGGCTAGATCGCTCTCCATCGTATACACGGAAGCATGGTCTCTCCTTGAACCCATCTTCATTTAGGCTAATTCGTTAGTCTGGCTAATCTTGCTCTCGAGACTGAGTCCCTATCTGCTGGGATTCAGGCAGGCTGCTACATTCACCTGGATTTTGCATGAGTCCTGGGGATTGCAAATCTGGTCTTCACCTTGCCTGGTTACTCATTGAGCCCTTTTCCAGCCTTAAAACACATTATTTTCTTAACCTCGAAAAAGTCAGACCGAGACAACCAACAATGCACTGTCATTACAGACTAGATTTTTCTGTTGAAGGGTGACTTTATTTATAACTTCATAGCAATCTGGGGCTCAGTGAAGTTAAGCAATGTGCACAACTTCAGAGAGCCGCAGGACACAGATTTAGGATTTCCTGGTTTTGGTTTTTTTTTACTTTCTTTTTTACTTATTCTTTGTGTCTTTCACATCATGCATCCTGATCCCACCCATCTCCCGTCCCCTCGAATCTGCCCTTTGCTCCTGCAACCTCCCCGCCCCCCAACAAAATAAAATTTAAGACAAAAAAAGGGGGAAAAAAGAAGAAAAGGAAAATCTTGTCATGGAAGTTGCAATGAGTCACACAGTAAATTCTTTTATCCACATATCTTTACATGCAGGTAATCATCACACAGAATCATTGGTTTGGTGTGAGGCCCCTGGTCTCTGCTGCAATATCAACACTGGGCTCTCACTGGGACTCTTCCTTGACATTCTGTTGCTACCCCGTGTCACGGAGATCCTGTAGCCCTGGCTCCATAGGATTGTCTCACATATCTCCCCCTCCACCCCCTTCCTCTAGCAGATCACAGATAAGGTGAATATTAGGGTGGGCCAACACTTAACCCTGGTTCTGGGCCTGGGTAGCTGCAGGGTTGATCAGCCCACCAGCTCCTATCTTCACCACCAGGGTGAGCTCTCCAGCATTGCCCTGGCTAGTTCACCCCTTGCAGCAATGAGTAAGGGGTGGAGTCAGTTCTCCTGCTTTCACATCCTCAGGGGCGGTTCTCCCACACCTACACCTTCAGGGCCAGCTCTACTGTGTTGCCCAGTCAAGCTGCAGGGGCCACTCTCCTGAGTGCTGTAGCTGATGAGGAGCAGGGACATCTCTCCTGCTCTTGTGACCTCAGGGCTACTCTCCCACCTGGGGTTTGGGGGAAGGGGATTTCTCCCCAGTCCATGCCACCACAAGACAGATGAGTGATGGGAATGGCTCTCTCAGGCTCACATCTCCAGGCTGGCTCATCAACAGGGTCAGCTCCACTGTGCTGCCCAGACAAGGTACAGGGCCTGCTTTCCCGAATGTTGCAGCTGGTAAAGGGGTCAGCTCCCTCGCCAACTAGAGGTGGTAAGGGAAGCGGGGGAGGGCATCTTTCCCTTGTCCCCCCACCACACTGCAGACCAGGGAGGGAGTACCAGGCATGCCCCTCTCACATCCTCAGGGCTGGATCACCCAGATCCCTGTCTACAGGGTCAACTCTTCTGTGCTGCCCAGGAGAGGCACAGAATCTGTTCTCCTGATTGCTGCAGCTGGTGAGGGGTTAGGTTTGGGATTTAAAGTCAGACTTTCCGGATGCTATTGTTAGGTTAAACCCAAGCAGCCCAGGACAGAAAAGAGTGCTGTGTGTTCTCATTCAGATGCAGAATCTGGGTCCAACTCATTTTACTTTTGCATAATGAACTCAGGGAAACAGCTTGCTTCACTAAGCTGCTTCTAGTCAAGCATTTTGTCACAGTAATAAGAACGTTAATATACGTTCCCCAGTCTAGGATTATTATTCCACTGTCAACATTTACAAAATCACCTTTTGAGATTCTGCATGTGAACACAGTACTGTTTTTCTGAGTCTGGCTTACTTCAGTTAACATAACAATCTCTAGTACTGTCCACATTGCTGCAAACAACAGAATCTTATTTTCACGGCTGGACCATGAATGTACCACAATTTCATCAGTGATGGCTGTTCCCATTCCTTAGTGTGGACAGTGCTGCACTAGACACACAAGTGCAAGAATCTTCCACATTCTGACTCCAGTCCACAAAGCAATGAAGAACACCTACTACTTCATGTCCCTGTCAGCGTCAGGGGCTTTCGCCCTTGTGACGGGTGCTGAGTGCATTCTCTAGTTTTAACTTTACATTCTCTAATGACATGTGTTGGTCATCTCCTCATGTACTTACCTGCCATCTGTATGACCTCTTTAGTGAATTGTTGGCTTGTTTTATATGGGACTATTTGATGTCTTATCACTGAGGGCTTCTTTGTTGTTTTTTGGAGAGAAGGTCTCACTGTACAACTCAGCTGTATTTGAACTCTCAACTTTCCTACCTCAGACTTCTGAGTGCTGGTATAAGAGGCATGTACTACTATACCTGTCACTTAATATTGATTCTTAATGGGTCCTTCTGTGCTGTTGATAAAAGCCTTATAGATATGTATTTACCAAGCTAATAGTCTGGCCTTGTTATACGTGCGTGTGTCCTCACCTGGGAATGAGTAAATCTGACTCAGTACAATGTATCCTCATCTACATTTTAGATTAAGGTAAGAACTAATAGTAGTTCTTCTTTAGAAAGGAGGATGGTGGTCCTTGAATATATTTCTGACTCTCAAATATAATTCATAATTTGCAATAATGAATACATTTAAACCAATCTTAACATAAAACTCTACATGATTAATTTTTGCTATTTTGTCAGGTCAGAGCAAAATGTTCTGATATGGAATGATCATTCCTCTAAGATTTGAATTGTAAAGAAAAACCAGGTATTCAAATCCAGCATCTTTACAGCCCTATTTTTAGGTAAGTCTAGGAATAGACACATGACCTAAGCTAAGCCCATCATAACACCCCATTCCTGATTCAAATCACATGGCTTCGTGGTTCAAATATTTTTCTTCATTTCTATGAACTATTCTCATACCCTTCGAGTTTTTCTAGAAAAGTTGACCACATCTCACCAATACTTAATTGTAGGTGGAAGTTTCTGTCCTGCCTGGTCTCATAGCCATTCAGTCCCAAATAAACACACCGAGGCTTATATTAATTATAAACTGTTTGGTCTATTGCTCGAGCTTATAACTAACTAGCTTTTTTGCTTAAATTAACCCATAATTCTGTCTATGTTTACCACACGGCTTGGGATCTTTTCTCGGTGCAGCAACCTCATCTTGCTTGCTTCCTCTTTGGCTGGTGACTCCATCTTTGCCTTTCCTCTTCGCCGCCTTCTCCTAGTCTGGTCGCCCACCTACACTTCCTGCCTGGCTACTGACCAATCAGTGTTTTATTAAACCAATAGGAATGACAAATCTTTACAGTGTACAAGAACATTATCCCACAGCACTTAATTTCTAACTTATTAAATTTGTTTTATGCCTAAAGACTTTAATTAATATGTGAATTGAGTTCTAAGGAACTTATCAGTCCAAATCTATCTATGGGCCTTATATCTTGGTTGTCACTATATCCATATCTTGCTACCAAACAGCTAGTTTCAAGAAAGTAGGTATTTAACCCTGTTTCCTACCCCTGGGTCCCTACAGTAACTAGAATAATATCTACTATACTACTGCCTATTAATAAATACTTCTGACCAAATGGACTTGTTAAAATTACTTAATAAAGTAATGGGCAGGAAGATCTCATTGATCCTGCTTATTTCAAGTATCCACACCTAGGACCAATTAATTGATCTAGCATCAGGTGATGATATTTGGGGAAGCTTTTCTGAAAAAAAAAATGTTAATAATGTTAACTGGCATCTATTTTGTGTGTAAATATTAAAATATTTAATCTAAAAATTATTCTAGTGCATAAAAGAATTTTTATGAACATTACAAAGGCTTCTAAATCTGTATTTGTGACATGTCTTAATTTACTTGTGTAATTTTCTTTTTTCTCCACAAATAACAGGTTAATGCCAAGTTTGAATTGAAATACCTTAAAATGTGGGCATTTGCTCATGCCATCCCTTATAAGGGAAAAAAAAGCAAACTTAAAATTGTTTGTTTATGTAGACGTGTTTATTTACCATTTTGATTTACAACCAACCTGCACCTCTTTCCAGCTGTGCTCAGTATTGTTAAATTGCTGACACAGGAAATTGTTTTAATCATGCTTATTTGCTTTAAGACATTAATTATAAATGTGCACTGGTAAGAAGAATAACCTAAACAAAATTTAATCATTCTGTTAGGAAATGTTGAAACTATCTTTTTACCTACGATTTAAAGCACTTTTAATTAAAAGAATTGTCAGTATGTTTAATCTGATTATTTATTACCTTTTAAAGTCAATTAAATAGAGAATTTATCAAGTTGTTTTTTATAAATTTTTACATTAACTACTCTACTTCAAATAATAATTCTAAATTTCAGAAATAAATATGTAAACATCTTTATAATACCTGACAACATATATTACTACGAAAGTCTAGCCCTTAGAAACCACTAAGGTATTCCAACATTTAAGAAAAGAATTCCCTGGCCCTCCCTGAGAAAAGCTGAGCTGCCCCAAAGCCCTCCACACTTCATAGGAACACATCTCAGAGAGTGGAGAAGAAAGCTCCACAGAATGGTTTCTTCAGGAAGAAAACAAGAAAGGCACTTTGTTCCTTAAAAGACTTCCTAATTGAGGTTCCAAAAACCTAGCCAATGGCTTATAGAACTAAGAAACAAAACCTTAACTATGAAAGTGGTATTTATCACACTGAGAAGCTAGATGTATTAGGTGTGCACTACAGAGAGCTGGTAAAATAATCACCCACTCAGATGCTTACACCACTATCATTATATGCACCAAATCAACCAGTGACTTTTGAATGCTTACTAAGTTACAAGCACTAAGTATTGTGCATGCTAATAAACTTATCTGGGGTCAGAGACAGAACAGTCACAATATTAAACATGAGGATAGGCAGTGGTAGCACACGCCTTTAATCCTAGCATTCCAGAGACAGAAATCCCTCTGTTCAAGGATACAGCCAAGCATGGTGACACACGCCTTTAATCCCAGAAAAACGAGCCTTTAGTCCCAGGGAGTGATGGCAGAAAGCAGAAAGGTATATAAGGCGTGAGGACCAGAAACTAGAAGCCTTTAGCTGGTTAAGCATTCAGGTTTTGTTTTTTTTTTTTTTTTTTTGGTTTTTCGAGACAGGGTTTCTCTGTGTAGCTTTGCGCCTTTCCTGGAGCTCACTGGTAGCCCAGGCTGGCCTCGAACTCACAGAGATCCGCCTGCCTCTGCCTCCCGAGTGCTGGGATTAAAGGCGTGCGCCACCAACGCCCGGCCCAAGCATTCAGGTTTTGAGCAGCAGAGTTCAGCTGAAGGCCATTCGAATATGAGGACACAGAGGCTTCCAGTCTGAGGAAACAAGATCAGCTGAGAAGTTGGCCAGATGAGGTTAGCTGTGGCTTGTTCTGTCTCTCTGATTTTCCAGTATTCACCCCAGTAACTGGCCTCAGGTTTGATTTTATTAATAAGACTCTTTAAGATTCATGCTACAACTAAGTGCTATAAGACAAGTTTAAGTCACGACTTTATAAGGAAAGTAATTTCATTTCCTCCATTTCAGAAATTAAATGATAAAATATCTTACCCTAAGCCTAAAGGAATGGGAAAACTGTGATGTGACTATTGTACAACCAATGCTACAGAATGTTGGGCTCTAGTGTGTTCTGGACTAGGTGCTGACTGTGGCAACTGACAGGAACAATGAACACGTATTATCTGCAGAGTGAGAGGCTGGACCAGGAGATGAAGCCAACATGTTCCAGTTCCAGGCTCCCAAGCCTGGTGCCTCAAATCACATACTCTGCACAGAAACAGGGTGGGGTAACAGCCCAAGGTCAAAGAGAGCCAGACAGAGACAGGGCAAGGAAGACTCCTCGGGGGTCGGTCACAGGAAATTTGTGAGTAAAATGCCCAGCAACATTCAAAGACAAGTGGACAGGAGAAAAGACCCCCTAAGCAGAACCACAGTGGAGAGAAGGGACGAGAACAGCCTGCCAGGGCTCCAGAACCTAAATGTATCTGCTGTTCATCACAAACCGTGCTTTTATGGGCAAAAGTTTTTAAAGACTGAAAACATTTGAAAAAAAAAGTAAAGCCTCAAATAAAAATAAATAAATAAAAGAAGCAGACATGAAAGAACAATTAGAAGTCACAATGGAAAAACATAAAATGACAGAAAACAAGATTGAATTGGGCTAGGAGTAGTGATACACACTTTTAATCCCAGCACTTGGGAGGGTAGAGGCAGGTAGATCTCTGTGAGTTCGAGGCCAACCTGGACTATATAGTGGGCTCCAGGACAGTCAAGGCTACATAGTGAGACCCTGTCTTGGGGAAAAAAATTTTTTTTTTTAATTGGCTGTAGTCAACAGTGAATTAGACACATCTGAAAAGATCTACTGAAGAAAAACTACAAAAAAAGTATAGGGAATGGAAAGGGAGGGCTGAAATCATATATAAGATATAAACAATGAGATCCTAATGCACATTTAAAAGGAGTTCAGGAATCAAAGAATACTAGAGACAGTATGAAAAGAGATGCAGTGTCTTCCATGGGGTTAACGATTGGTTCAGTGGAAGGACATCTGGATAGCATGCACAAGGCTTGGGTTCAGTATCTAGCACTATAGGGGACAAAACGAAAGGGAAAATGTCAATACCCCCAGTTGTTCAAATGTCAAACACCATCTCACACATCCTTCTCTGCATCAGAAGCAGCTAATCAGATGTTTGCTCCGCCTCTGGCGTAAGACGGGCTAAGCAACAGAAACAGAGATGTTTGTATTAACAGAATTAATGAAATAACCTGGGAAAGGAAGACAGTAGGGACAAGATGGCTTAAACGAGAGAGAAGCAGGAGCTGTTACCTAAGGAAAACATACATCTACACATCACTTATTTGGAACGACCTTAAATGCAATTAGTGCAAAGAGTTTAAGAAAATATTTTTATTACATTCCTTCAGTTTAAAAACATTAGTTTATAAATTATTCAACTGGATAATTGCTTCATATCCTTTATGCAAATAAAAGAGAATGAAATGAGTTCAATAAAGTTGAAATTGAATTTCCAAATATATGACTCTTGGTGTTTGTGGTGTTGAGATGAAACCCAAAGCCCCATGCCTGTTCAGCAGCACCATACACCAAGCTGCATCATCAGCCCTAACCAAATGATTGCTGACATCTTAAGTTTTACAATTTAGTATGTGAATTTATTTATTTTTAAACATATAGCAGGCATTTAAATAGTCAACAGAAATAGATGAGATTAGAACCACCATATATCCTTCAAAGATTGGAGAATTAAAATAAGTAATCCAAAGGTAAAAAGAAATAAATAATCCCAAACCATATAAACACCATTGTCTTAACCTGAACTTCCAAACCTCCCCCCCACACACACACACACTTTTTAAAGCTCATGTATTTTTCATCAAGTTTCTTGTTAAAAAATGTAGACTTCTCACTTGAGCCCACAAGGTGACTTTAAAAAAGTCAAGGAGAGGCTGGCATCTCTGTCTTGTTTGTTTTTGCATCCTTGACTCTGTACAGGCAAGAGAATCACAAGGAGTGTCTACCAACCTATCTCACCCCCATCCTCATCTCAAAAATGCTGAAGGGACACAGACAATCAGCCTGGATTCCAAGACCATATCCTCACAGGACAGAAACCTCCCACACGGAGGCAATTATCCCTGAGGACAAGGGAGCAGAAGCAAGCACCTTGTAGGACCGATCCTTTGATGTGATGACAGCAAAAGGAATTCTTTGGGCCCTCCTGCAGAACCAGAATTAATACTCAAGCACACCACACTCTGGTCACAACTGCTTGGTTATGTATATGTGCCCCCAAATTCCTTTTCTATTGAAACCTAAAGCTGATGTCAGTACCCAAAGACTTGACTGGGGGCACCGGACCACTTTATTTGTTGTTCTTCCCAACATGTTAAATCTCCATTCTCTACTCTTCAGCAGTGATCATCCTTTCAGCTGGTGTATTGGGAGAGTGGCTGAGCTGCTGGACCTGGGGCCGTTGCTCTCAAACTTCCAGTAAGGAAGATGTTAGCTTGAGTGTTTTATGCATTTCAAAATGTAAAACATAGAGGGTTAAGATTCCATAAAATTAGTCAACTTCCCTTAGTCCTGACTGCTATAAATACTGTTGAGAGCTCCAGTGAGTATCACTGGAATAGAATTACCAACCAGCACAGGCAGGAGCAAATGCCATGGCTTAAGTTGGCAGGAACCATGCAGGCCTTTCTTTCTGCCTAAATTATGTTTTTCCTGAAGAAGGTAAAGTCCCATACTCTAAGCAGTACAAGTCCTCCAGGCATCTAAGGACTACCTATCTTATAGTTAGATTTTAATCACTGGCTGGAGATTTTTATCACGCGAGTGTTTTTGTTTTTTGTTTTTTGTTTTTTTAATATATCAATAACCAGCCTTCTTCTCCAGCATTTAATTAAATACGAATCTCTAAAAGTGGAAAACCATATACTGAGAGTTTAAAAGAAAAATTCACCTAAATGATTCTCACAAGCAAGTCAGGCTTAGGAACCACTGGTCTCTCTAAGACACTGATGGAATTCTAGAGATTAAAAAATAAAATTTGCTTAAGGGCAGCCTAATATGAAGCCAGAAGAGGGCAGCAGGTAGCTATTCTGAAAAGCTAAATATGCAAATACAAAAATAAACAACATGTACTAAGTAGGGAGTGTTCTCAGGGAAAGGCCCACAGAGACTCAAGGATTCTCAGAGAAATGCTTTGCTTCCAGGGAGAGTGAGAAGTCATCAACGACCTGTAAGAAACCAGGCGGAGCTGAGCCAGCAAGCAGAGATAGCTGCAGGAACCAGAGAGCCAGGAAATGTCAGGGAAGGGCCTGGCAAGAAAGCTCCTCAGTGGACTGGAGTCCAAGATGAGAGCCACCATCTGGCAGAAGGTGCTACAAAAGAGGACAGAGGCAGAGCAAGGCCTTAAACTCAACCTTCAGTGACAATCCCAGCTGGAACACGAAAGGGGAGAGTCTGCAGACCTACTTTCTAAATCACAACGTGAAATACCGTTAGGAAACAACCAATGTTTGATAGCAGAGTGATACACAGGAAAGGATAGGTCCTCATTTTAAAAGACGACTACGGAACTTTATGATCTTAACAATGGAAGCAAAACCTTAATAACTGAATACAAGAGATGGAACAGAGAATCTCTGACACTGAAGACACAATAGAGAAAATAGATTCTTCAGTCAAAGAAAACACTAAAGATAAAAAAGTCGTAACACAAAACATCCAAAAAATCTGGGATACCATGAAAAGACCAAACCTAAGAATAATAGGGATAGAAGAAGGAGAAGAAAACCAACTCAAAGGCATAGAAAATATATTCAACAAAATCATAGAAGAAAATTTTCCTAACCTAAAGAAAGAAATACCTATGAAGATACAAGAAGCTTACAGAACACCAAATAGGCTGGACCCAAAAAGAAAGTCTTCTCGTCACATAATAATCAAAACATTAAACATACAGATCAAAGAAAAAATATTAAGAGCTGCAAAGGAGAAAGACCAAGTAACATATAAAGGCAAACCTATCAGAATAACACCAGACTTTTCAATAGAGACTATGAAAGCTAGAAGGTCCTGGACAAATGTTATGCAGACACTAAGAGACCATGGATGCCAACCTAGACTATTATACCCAGCAAAACTCGCAATCACCATAGGCAGAGTAAACAAAATATTCCATGATAAAACCAGATTTAATCAATACCTATCCACAAACCCAGCCTTACAGAAAGCACTAGAAGGAAAAATCCAACCTAAAGAAGCTAAACACACCCATGAAAACTCAGGCAATAGATAAACCCACACCAACATCTGAAGAAATAGAAGGGACAAATTCCTCCCCAGAAAATGCATGACCTGTGAAAGCTGCTAAGAGTTTGAGGCAGATCTGGGGAGAAAGAAAGCCCCTACCTCCAAAGGCAGCTAGCAGAGGAGCAGAGCAGCCTGGGATGTCTGGGGCTCTGCATCTGGGGGGAAGAGACAGTGCAGGGCGAGAGTGGAATCAATGGGAGAGGGGTTTCTCTGAAGGAGCTGTGGAAGGGCTGTTGTGGGTGTTGACTATAAGCTCTAAACTTTAGAAATGATGTACGTACTTTCTGTCTAGTTAAGAGAATCTTTCTAATAGAGATAGTGATAATAATTAAGAGTAAGAAGTAGAAAAAGTTGAAAATAAGATATATGAGTTTGTAAAAATTCTGTCTTGTTAGATCTGTGTTAAGAAATCTTTAGGTGTTTACTAAGTTAAATATATGCTAATGGTAGCCCTATATAAGTTTGTAAAATAGATCCATAGAGTTCCTTTAAAAATATAAGCTTGCAAGAAGAATCTAAGGTAGTCCTAAAACATACAGTAATAAGCTTATAAGAGGTAAAGATACAAGTTGTAAATGTAAGTTTAAATAAGAATTAAGAAGATGGAATGAATATAAGAAGTATATATGAAGCAATAAGAAATATATCTGCTAAAGTAGTTCCCCACAGCTGAGATCTGTGGAAAATCAATGCAATACAGATGGAAATGGGGGGTGGGCTGGGGGGAGGGGGGCGGGGCGGGAGGGGGGAGAACGGGGGAATCTATGGCTGATGTGTAAAGTTGAATTATACTGTAAAATAAAATAAAATAAATTAAAAAAAAGGAAAAATAAATAAATAAATAATCTAGAGCAGTGATTCTCAACCTGTTTGGCAAACTGCTATCTCCAAAAATATCTACAATTCATAACAGTAGCAAACTTACAGTTATGTAAGTAGAAACTAAAATAACTTTATGGTTGGGGTCACCACAACATGAGGGGCTGTATTAAAGGGTGGCAGCATTAAGAAGGCCAAGAACACTGCTCTAGAGAATGCTGGGTGTGTGTGGTGACTGCTATAACACAGGCACTTACCTACTATGATCCATAACGCAGCATAGGAAAAGAGCTTTTTACTCTTTAAAGAGCAAATGTTCCAACACATTGTGTTTCATAATACTACTTGTAAATCTGTTTATTTTCCATGTACTTCTTTTCAATAATTCCTGACTTCCTTAGTTATATACCTTACTCTGTTATTGAAAGAGAGATATAATTCTTTTTTAAATGAGGCTGAGATTCAGAGAATCAATTAAAATATGGAGCTCAAGAAATGGTTCAGGGGTTAAGAGAATTTGCTGTTTTTCCAGAAGATCCAAGATGGGTTCCCAGAATCCTTATCAGGAACCTTACAACCATCTGTTGTTGTCTGTAGTTCAGGCTCCATGGGGATCCAACTCTAGTCTCCAAGGGCACCTGCACTCATGTGCACATAGCTACACACACACACACACACACACACACACACACACACACACACACACTTAAAAATAAAAGCTATACCTTTAAAATATGACCCAGAGTTTTCTAATCTTTGCTATTGGATCACTTAGTACTTTGCAAGCATGATCCGTACGTAATACTACAAAGATGTGATTTCAAGGGAGTCCATCAGTACAAGAATACCTGTATGAATCCATTCTGATGGCCACAAAACAGCTCCATGCACACAAAATACTGCCGTGCTCTGTATTGCTTATACAGCATTTCTACTCCCACCACCATAACTGTTCCTCGCCATCCAGCAAAAACAACTCGTCTGTCTAGTTGTAGCTTTCCATTTAGGCTAATGCACCCATTTAAACTTGTTCATTCTCTCTCTCTCTCTCTCTCTCTCTCTCTCTCTCTCTCTCTCTCTCTCTCACATACACACACACACACACACACACACAGAGAGAGAGAGAGAGAGAGAGAGAGAGAGAGAGAGAGAGAGAGAGAGAGAGAACACAATTACGGAAGATATTCTGAAATGCATTTAGCCTTAAGCTTGTTGAACACATATTTTTTACTCCCTTCCTCCCAATCTTTTGGAGATAGGGTCTTACAAAGTAGACTGAATTGGCCCCAAATTTTCCATCTTGGAACCTCAGCAGTAACAGCCACGTGCCATTTAACACCAGGCTGTACTTGCTGGCAAAAAAAGGAAGACAGAGGTGGGGAGAAAGTTGGAAAATATTGCAGTTTTCTCAAATTTTAGTTTGTTGAAGAGAAAATAAAAAAGACAATGAACTCTTTCTCCAGCACTTTTCTCCAGAGCTGAGGACCAGAAGACACTCCCAACATTAGCAGTCAGCTGCCAGTCATCTGCAGTATCTATCTGGCCACCTCGTCCTTGTCAGCCCACGGCTAACCAGTCATCCACGTGAACCTGACATTCTTAGTGCACTGCCACTGTTGGCTGTGTGTGTCTGCCAGGCAAGCCTTCATTACACCTACCCATGCGCAATTTCAAATGGTGAAATTGGGAACAATTTCAATATTTGATGCTAAAGTCAAGGTATTCCTAGGCCCAGAGATTCAAGGACAGGAAAGAGGTTCTATTTTATAGAATCTGAATACATCTGTAAAGTCTTTAATTACAAAGATACATAGGTAACTAGCAAAAATATGTTACCAGAGTCTCAACTGAGGAAAAAAACCTCTCCAAAGACAGAATATTTTATGACAAAAACGCAGTAAGCACCAGGGTGTAAAGGTTTAGTTTTTCTTTTTTCTGTGAGAGTCCTTCTGGTAGTAGCCTATCAGACAAAACAAAACAAAACCACCCAATTCCTTCTCACCAAATAAGGTTGCTCTCTGACTAAAAAGGGCTGATTTACTATTTCTAAGTATTACAATGGTGCATTCAGAAAAACACATACCTCAAATTTTGAATAGCAATACACAGTGAAGACAACAAGCAGCTCCTAGCCAGCTGATCCTCAGGGGTAAATGACCCATACTCAACAGTATGCTTTTGCTGTGGTACCTAGTAGGCTAGGCAATTTATAACAGCATCAAAAGATGAGCAGCAATCATATGGCTTTTTCTAAGGAATACCAGATCAAAGCAGCAGAAAAACAAGGCAATCTGAAGGGAAAGGAACCTCTTCCATTCAGCTCCTTTCTCTACTGGTTCACATTGCTCAAACCAGATTCTCACTACAGATAGTTTGCTACAGCCAAGGTGGCCACATAGAAACATTTGTTTTAAACTTTACAGAGGCCTCAGTATGTTGTGGAGAATTTTAAGGACTTGACTGATTCCTTCCCAGGCACTGATCCGGACAACTGTTCCTTAAGAAAAACTGGATTACCCTAGGTTCTCACCTGGCCCACTCTCCTCGGGATGTGGGGCAATCCCAGCTCTGAGGTTAGTATGGTGCACTCCCTCCTGCAATCCCAGCTCTGGGCTGGGGAAGAGGACTGCTGAGCCTTTCAGGTCAGTTTGAGCTTCAACTATAAAGGAAGACCCTGTCCATCCATCCCTCAGAACAAAAGCAGAAAAGAAGGAAGGCAGGAAGAGGGCAGGGAAGAGGGAAAGAGACAGATGTAGCTCAGTGAGAGTGTAGTTAGCATGCCCAAGGGCCAGAAGCTGAGTCTGTGGGCTAGGGATGCGGTACAACCTTAAGCTAGCATTATGAGGGCTGGAATTCAAAGGGATGGTGGGAAACCTGAGTTCAATGCAAGGCACCATAAACAAAACAAATCTTTTAAAGTCTTAAACTTTCAAACAAGGAGTCAATATTACCACTTGCTTGTTTCTTAAGCAACAACAGATCCACCCTAGTAAATAACTCCAAAAAAAAATGTTACTTGAGGCTTTTACTTGATCAATTCTTATCAAGAACTACATTCAGGACCAATGAGACTGGCACTGGCTGCCAAGACTGAAAACTCCAAGTTCAATCCCCAACCTGAGTTGGATCTGTGACCCACATGGTACAAGAGAACTGCACCCCCAAACTGTCTTCTGACCACTACATGCACATATGTGCTGTGGAACAATCTTTGTACAATGTAATTATATATGACTCTCATTGTTAATAAAGAGCTGGTTGGCCTATAGCTGGGCAGGAGAGACTGGGTGGGAGAGCCAGACTAGAACTCTGGGAAGAAAGACAGAATGAGAGGAATTGAGAGCCAGACGCAGAGGAACCAGGGTGTGTAGAAAATAAGGTAACAAGCCATGAGCCATGTATAGAACTTAGATAAGAAATATGGGTTAATTTAAGTTGTAGGAGTTAGCTAGTAACAAGACTGAGCTATTGACTGAATGTTTATAATTAATATTAAGCCTCTGTGTGGTTACTTGGGAGTGGCTTGAAGGATAGAAACTTCTACTTACACATGTTTACTCAAGAGCCCACACAAGTATTTTAAACAAGAAATACCTTTAAAGAAACTACATTTGTCCATATATTGTTAGATATACTAGTACAGATACATAAACATATGTATGGAAAAAGAACTATTTTACCACAGGAGGTGCACACTGACAATTTATTTATATACTGTAGTAGTTTAAAAGAAAATGGTCCCCAAAGGGAGTGGCACTATCAGGTATGGCATTGTGCAGTAGGTGTGGTCTTGTTGGAGGAAGTGTGTCACCATGGATGTGGGCTTGGAGATCTCATTCATGCTCAAGATACTTCCAGTGTCTCAGACCACTTCTTGCAAGTCAAGATACAGGACTCTGAGCTACTTCTCCAGCACCATGTCTGCCTGCATACCACCATGTTGCACTACGATGATAATGGCCTAAACCTCTGAAACTGTAAGCCACTCCAATAAATGTTTTTCCTTTATAAGACTTGCCATGGTGATGGTGTCTCTTCATCGCAATAGAAACCCTAAGACACATACTCTAAGTTTTCTTGCTGGATACATATTTCTGAGCTCCCTATAACCTTTCACTACCACTAAAACTGGCACCTCTATGGCAAGACCTCAGCTTTCACTTCAGATGCTGTAAGCGAACATGGCCCCACTAAAGAAGTTAGCACTGAGAAAACCCTGGTCCCTCCAAGAAACTGGTGGGGTTTATTTTTAGCTTCACACAGATGGAATTTTAGAACCAAATTCAAGCTGTACACTTAAAATATGTACATTTTCCTTAAGACAAATTATAATTCAACTTAAAAATAAAAATATTCGACTTGTAAATGACTTAGTCTTCCTAATCTTAACTCTATTGCTTTATCACCTCACATATATTTTAACCTGATACTTTTCCCCATTGAGATACTGAAGAAAACAACAGCAACAACAACAAAAAACAAAACAGAAAAGGCCCTGCAATATACTTAAGAAAAAGGAATAGCCTGGAATTTTACTTTAGAGGGTCTGGGAAAATTAGTTATCACCAATTTCCTAGGCAAAGGAAGTCCTTGCCAGGGCTTCTTTTTGTTTGTTTGATTTTTGTTTTGCTTTTTGAGACAGAATTTACTTGCTCTGTAGACCAGGCTAGCCTCAACTCTGAGATCATCCTGCTTCTGTCTCCCAGAGCTAGGATTAAAGGTATCTGCATTAAGAGGTATTATTAAACTCTAGTTTGCTTTAAAAACTTTTACACATCCTGAATGTTATTATAAAACAGGTAATCAAATCACACATCGACAGATAACAAATGATTAAAAAATAAAAACAATCTGATAAATATATACTTTTTCAGCTTATTATAGATGGAAGCAAGCCTGCATTCTGAGATGGATGTGTTTCCTTTTGCAACAGGAATTAAAACTTGGGTAATACTTGAGGCTACAGGATATACAGGACCTTCAATATTTTCCAGTTAATCAATATTTTGATTTTATAAGTCTCAATGCTGAGAACATTACTTCACATAAATATGTAGTACAAAATGACATAAGTATGTTTAGGACTATTTCAGAAATTGCTGGAAAATCTGCCCTAATCGCAAGCCAAAATTTATTTAATGGTTTTATGAAAAGCAAGTCAACAATACAAACAGCAATTTAACACTGTAACATTCAACTTAAAAAAACAGCTCAATCTAATGATGTACTAGTTTGATACTTACATGCTGAAAACAATGATAGAAAACACTACCATATTGTTTTCTGTAATCAAACCTTTAGTTTCTATAAGAATAAAAATCTCATGTCCAGAAAACACACTGTAGTTTGTAATATATAATAGTCTTGAACCTCATGTTTCCTAGTCTATGCCTGTCTTCCCACTAGACAATGGAACCAACTCAGCATCAGACACTCAACTCAATGCCTCCTTATCCTTTGAAAGCTGTAGAAACTTGAACAGATCCTTCCCATCACAAGCACACAGCAAAGAAAAGAGGGATGCATCTCCAGGAACTCCTGCTGAGAAGCCAGAACAAGAGGCCACTTCTTTTTCTTAACATTTTATTTTGAAAAATTTCAAACCTAAAATAAAAGTTGGGGGGAAGAGGCACAATGAAATAGAGCCTTCATGTAAATCATCCCCATCAAGTAGACTCAATAGGAAGAATACTGTCCCCAACTGTTAACACTCTGCTACATTTTCTGCTTCTTGTTACATCCATAATTCTTTTTGTTTAAACTATCTGGAAGTTACTTTTCAGTCTTGACATTTCATTAATGTCAACAAATATCCTTTCAAAGCATGGGCTTTTCTTATATAATCACTGCAGCGCTCACATTGTAACAACTGTATATATTCTTTTGTTACATAACACTGTTCAGGGTACCTGGCTCCATAAATAGGTAATTCAATTTAATTGATATTTTCTTTTTGTTTGCTTTACAATATCTAAAATACTTCTACCGAAAAAGTTTTGTAGTCAATTATTTATTTTGTCTCATATTTTATGTTGGAAGTCCCACCTGTTCCAACATGGATGAAATCATCTTCCAACATTTAAAAAATTAGAGCACCTAGCACATAATAACCCAGAGTACAATAACATGCAGTTATCCTATCTACCCATGTAAACGGTATATAGTATCTGGAACTTGAGAGCCAGTATTTGCTGAAATTAAAACAACACAAGGGTAGTTCTGGCTAAACATGAGGTCCTGGATACAAAATGAATATTCAGTCACCAGAATACTCAACCAAAACTACACAAGTTAGCCAGGCATGGAGCACAAATCTACAATCTGAGCTGTAGTGGGTAGCCATTCCAGCTTTGATCTGGAACTTCCAACCCCCACTGAGGCTTCGGTAACTGTCACGCCTACAAGGCGGGGCCGAGAGAGGACCCTGAAGACCCGAGATCCGGATGTGCCAGCTCTCTTGGTTCCTGGACCCTGGACGCTGGAGGTAGACCGAGCAGAGTTCTCCAGAGAACACTGCCGGACTGCGCTACACCTTTCTCAGACCCTGTAACCTATCCCTTCACTTGTAAATTACCTCACAAAATAAACCTCCCTTTTAACTACGTGGAGTGGCCTTAATAATTTCACCAATACTGAGCGCTAAGAAGGCTGAGAATCTCCACAAGTTTGAGACTAGCCTGGTCTACATAGTAAGTTTCAGAGTTAAGAAAAATATTAACTTTCAAGTTATCTAGATATGTAATATGCAAACAGAATTTTTCTGGAATGAACGAGAAGTACATCAGCAGGGCTGGAGAGATGGCTAAATGGTTAAGAGTACTGGATGCCCTTCCCAAAGGACACTGGTTCAATTCCCAGTAAGCACATGGCAGCTCACAACCGTAAGTAACTCTAGATTCTAGGGGGTCTGTGTAGGCACCAGGCATGCACAGAGTGCACAGACATACATGTTAGCAAAACATTCATACACAGAAAGTAAAATTAATCTTAAAAAGTTCATAGAAGTCACATGGATGAGGGGCTTACTAGGGACTGCACCACAGGGCAAGGGCTCTACCACTGAGCTACATCCTCAGTCTTCTTTTGGGGAATTTGATTTGAGACAAGGTCTCACAGTTGCACAGGCTGGCCTGAACTTGCAATTCACCTGCCTAGCCCTCCCCCATGCAGCGCAGATTTTTGGCCTGTACCACCAGGCTCAGCTCTTGCCATCTTATTTAGAACTTTTTCAAACACATCACTTGGGGGATAAGGAAGGAAGACGGCTGTGCACCGGAGGCCAGCCGGAACTAAAAACTGAGTTCAGAGTCCACCTGACTAAGAAAGGACGTCCTGCCTTTAAAAAAAGAAAAATAATTTCTTTATATTATTTCATTTAGACTAAGAAAAAAACAAAAACTTAGTGATTTTTCATAATCAGATGCTTCCTAGGAAACAACATGTACTGGTCTCATATTTCTACATGCTCTGGAAGCTAGGCACTGAATGCTTTGTTCTAGACTGCCTGTCAAGGTGGTCAGACAGCAACAACATTGGAAATTACAAATAGTGTCTCTGCAGAGCCAAAAGGCAAACTCCCTGAACTCAGAGTTCTTCCTGAGTAACACATGTTATAGTGTACAGTGCCATCCAGCCTACTTTCCATCACCCTATGGTTGGAGCTCAGAAAACTGGTACAAGATGCTGATTTGTGTCTCGTTATCACTATTTATAAAAAAGGGTAGCAAGGTAATAACAGCAGTTTGCAAGAATATTTCAGACACTTCACAGTTTTTAAAAAGGGGAAATGTATCTATAAAAATGTGGTTTCATAAACTTAACTTTTAGTAACAATTTTAAGAATGTATATGGTATCAAATCAAATGTTTTTTGCTCGTAAACACTGGAAGAGATATGGGTGATAGTATTACTAGGCAGTCAAGCAACACACTTTCCAAATACCTGTTTCTAAAATGCACGAATATTTTGCATGTTGTTCTAACAACAGGGCCTCTGCTTACTGATTAAAGATGCTCTTGATGTGATGGCCTCTCTAACTAAGTGGCTTTCAATGAGGGGTTGGCATGTGTGTTTTGCAAAAGAATCCCAAGTGATTTGATCTCTCTTAGCCAACTATGAGCAGACCCTTAGGCAAGCCAGCCTCGTAACCAGCGAGAGGCTTGTGTGCTATTAATGTAGTTACTACACCAGAAATAACAGTTTGGTGACAAGCATTCTTGCCTAGTTCTAATGGTTAACTAAATAGCTACAGTCTCATTCACGTAGTTCGGTGCTGCATTTGATCATACCTGCTCTTAGGCTTATGTATACAAGACCTCACTAGACAATTACTAAAAGTCAAATCTACAGTTCTTTTCAATGCACATTCTTATCGTTTGTAAAATTGTGTGTGGCTCCATACATAAAGCTCTGAACATTTGAAATACAGGCTTTAATTTTAAAAACAGCAACAACAACAACAAAAAAACCAGCAACAAAATACTGCTGGTTCTAGACACTAAACTTGGATCTTGTAGTTACAAGGAACCTACCACTGAGCTACACCACCATCCCTGAACTTGGTTTTAAAGTTCCTCAGAGGCTGGGGACATAAGGCACTTGCTCAGCATTTACAGAGCCCTTGGTATGAGCCCTAGCTCTACAGAAAAGTTAAAGAGCCTCAGATATCAAAATAAAGGCAGTCTTCTTTTTCAGGCTTTTAATTCATGTTACTGTAATAACATAAATAACAGATTTATGGTTGAAATCCTTCTGAAGTACGACATATTAATAACCATGATTCTTCCCTAATAAAACAGTTCAATAATATTACAAGGACAAGTTTAAGACTGTTTAAGGTTCTTCTGTGAAGTTCAGAGGTCACAAAATCAATGCCAGCTAGACAGGGGTACCCGGGACAGCTGCCTTGTTAAAGAGATGTGAATTCAAATGTCACTCACTGGTTCCATAAGTCCCAAGCAGTCTTCCAAGACTATCTGCCATACAGACTGCTCTTGTGAAATTAAATGACACTGTCATAAAGGGCCTAATGAGGCTGGATATGGAGTAAGCATGTCTGTCTTCACTACATGACAGAGCACATTACTAAGTAACCTGAACAACTTTCGTGACCCTTACTTCCTCTATCTTTCCAAGGGTACCTACTAGGACAGTGTGACAACAGTCTACTCTTCTACTATATCCCACCACATCTCTCACACCGAACACCCCAAAGGCCTCCATTTTCACTCCTTGGGTCACACTATCCTCTTTATCTTAATTTTCCTCGTCAGATTCCTACCTGTTCTTAAAATCCTTACTCGAATTCCACCTTCCTTCAAGAGCACTTCCAATACCCCTCTTCTCAGATGCCTGCTGCTGGCTGGTGGTACTCCAAAGGGAAGCACACTACACAACCTCACAAGGATATTTTAAGGAGCTATAAAAGATAATGAGCACTGGCTTTGTAGAAAATAGAATGCAGCAGCTTGAATACCAGAAATACATCAAGGAAATAATCTTTAGCTGGAAGCTAAACTTAAAATGAGGCAGAGCAAAGACAACAATGTCCAGTAAACATCTGAGTTAATGAAGGTAAAGATCAAGAAGCTGCTCCAGGCCCACTTGGGCTGCATTAGACCCTATCTCAAAGAAAAAGACCTGGGATGTTAAAACTATTCTTTCGTGATTTATGGTTGTAGAGAGACTCAGAAACTGGGATCGTTTGTTGTATTGTTTTGAAGGCTCACCATAGCTTTCACAGCCTTCGAACAAATATCTCTGCTACCATTAAAAGTTAGCTGGGGCTCAATGGTAGAGACTTGCTCGGCATACATGCTGGCTCCCCAGGATTACCAAAAGAATGAACTTATAGCTGGGTGCAGTGCCTTGTAGAAGGATCGTTAACTAGAGGATAACCTAGTCTACATAGTGAGGTCCAAGGCAGCCAGAGTTATACAGTGAGACCTTACCTCAAAAATAAGTGTCCCATCAGCAAAATGAGAGTCTTTACTATTCATCAAAGGGATTATTAATATACAGAATATCAAGAACTCAAAAAGCCTGGCAACAAAACCACCAAGAAATCCAATCAGATACACGATCAAAAGACCTCAAAAGTATAAGTAGTTGAAAAATGCATGAAATAAATGCCCAACAACTTCAAACATCAGGGAAATGCAAATGAAAACTGTACTGAGGTATTATCTCCTCTTAGCTAGAATAAGTATCATGAATTTTTTATTTTAAATTTTTACAGCCTTAATTTGTATGTTTGTGTGTCTAAGTATGTGTGCATAAGTGTGTGTGTGTGTGTACGTGCACCACAAGGTGCGTATGAAGGCACAGAACAACTTGCAAGATAACTTGGTTATCTCTTTCAGCATGTGGATCCTGGGGATTGAACTCAGGTTAGCAGGTTTGGTGGCAGGTGCTTTTACCCACTGAGCCATCACACTGGCCCTAGAATGAATATTAAGAAAAGAAACTACCTAGCCAGGTGGTGTGGTGCATGCCTTTAATCTTGGCACTTGGGAAGAAAAGGCAGGTGGATCTCTAAGTTTGAGACCAGCCTGGTCTACAGACAGAATTCCAGGAAGCCAGGGCTACACAGAGAAACCCTGTCTAGGGAAAAAAAAAAAAAAAAAAACTATCAAACAACAAAAAAAAAAAAAAAAAAAAAAACGATGCTAGTAAGAATGAATGAATACAAGTAGCTTACACACTGCTGGTAGTAACATAAATTATAAATTAATACAGCCACATTTGGAAAGCAATCTCTGCTCCTGGGAATTACAAACAGAAGGAACAATAACATCAGCAGAGATGCTGTATAATACACTTACTGTAACACTATTCACAATAGGAATCAGCCTATGTGCCCATCAATGGACAAGTGGACAAAGAATATATGATACACATATAGCCAATGGACTATTACTTGATTGCAAGAATACAATCTTATCATGTATATATAATGTTGTAATGTATGGAATGAAAATGTATAGAACTAGAGGAAATCATATTGGACAAAATAAGCAGAGGAATAAAAGAAAGGGAAAAAAAAAGATTACCTGAAAGTAGAAGAAGGACGGTTGGGGACTGCAAATCCGGCTGGTAGGGAGGCAAGAAGGGAGGATACACATGACCCATGTGTGATTATTTATCCGTCCTGAACTGTGAGCATAAAAATCACTGAAATCGTTACAATTCTTAAACTGTTGATGACAAACACTGACAAAGGAGCTAAACAAATGTGTCTTAGGTATCAAAACATCATTTGAAACAAATTATCAATTTTTATTAGTGTATTAACAAATTCATTCTAGCACTTAACATTTTCTGATTAAATCTACTCAAATTTTACTGGCCATCCCACCCTTGAATGTCATATGCTCAAAGGTTTCCTATTTTGAAGCAGGGTGTGGTGGCACATGTCCATAATTCCAATACTCTAGAGATGGATGCATGAGGATCAGAAGTTCACAATCAGTCTTGGCACATAATTAGTTTGAAGCCAGCTCAGGATACACAGTGAACTCTAGCTCAGTGTGGAATATATAGCAAAATCCTCTTTAAAATAAACAGATGCAAAGCTAAGAATGAGACATTCAAAATACAAGTATTCAGTAATTTGTTTATAAGTAAATCAACAACACAATTCCTCACTAAGAACAAGTTACGTCTTCCTCTGAATCTTCACCATCTTTTCATTAGGTGAATCTACTCTAACATTAGCGCTTTATTTTCAAATTTTATTATTAGTAGCCCTTCAGTAAGCCTTTAATTGTACATTTTAACACTTAATTTTAGCGCTTAAAGGTTAACATTATTTTTAAAAGGAATGAGACTTCCGGAATCCCATTCTTGTTACACAGTCACCTACTGGTAAAGATACAAACATTAAAGCCATCCTTGAAGAGACGCCCAGAAGTTTAGTAACTAATATGCAAACAGAACAAGAGTCAGAGATGACCTGAGTTTTCAAGCCTGAAGGCTGAGAATATCTGCCATTGGGGTGGGGGGCAGTGCTGGAGCCAAAACCCTGGGGCCCTGCATGACAACACACACGCACGCACGCACGCACGCACGCACGCACGCGCGCGCACACACACACACACACACATGCACACACACGCACACACCCATGCGCGTACCCACCCCCCAGCAAAATATATAGAAACATAGGAAATCACTGGCTAATTTGGGGGCAGAAAGAGTAGATTAACTGTCTTCTTGTTTTTAAATAAACTACGACACTAACTTTACCTTATAAAGAAAAATGTATTTATTCTTAGGGTGATGAGGAACAAAGGTTTTAGTCACTCAACTAGCCCCAGTAACTCTGATTCTCCACTCCGGCACATGGGTTCATTTTCAATTGCCACAAATATTTAAATGGTATTCAAGAAAAGCACAATCTCTCTCAAGGTTGATTTTTCTTAAAATAAAAAAACCATTATTTCTAAAATAATTTCTTGTATGGAAGGATTCTAAAACTGCTTATACCATCTTTTACGCCCTTCATTATTACTTCAGCCCCTTTTTATCTGAACAGAACAGGACAGGATAAAGAAACAAGATAGTCTAATCAATGACCCCATTTAAATTGTGCGTTGTAAATTACAGCCTAAATGAATTCCATTCATTACCTAAAACTTAAAGGAACTGATGTTTGATTGGATAGAGAATTTACCACAGATAAAAGTTGGCTGGGGTAAGTGATGCTGGCAGTGTTAACCATGCCTGCCAACCTACCTCTGTTACACTGAAATCTGTCCACCCAAGGGTTCCTTGTCAACCAGCCACAGTCGCATCACAACACACAGTAGCAGACTTTCACAAAGCAGAATTCGCTGTCTGTGTCCCCTTACAGGCTAGGTTTGCAAACACCATTCTTAACAGAAAATTCATCAAACAATCAGTGCTCAACATTCAAATACAGAAGAAAAAATACCCAGATGCAAAACTGTTTAAATAGGGCCTTTAAGTTTCTGCCCATAAAATTTCCCTCTCAAATTCTTCTCACTAATTTTGGCTCACTACTAAAGAGCCTGATTTGGGGAACAGTTTTTCTTCTGAGAAATAAACACAGTGGTTACCTGTGAAAGGAAGAGCAGGAATGGGGTCAGTGTTGACTACCAGGGCATTTCCTATATGGAGAAACACTTGAATAGTAAAAAAGCGATGGGACAGGCACACAAGTTTATGGTAACCATATAACTGAGGAGAAAACCATGCAAGTCACCTTGTCCCCCTCAACCCTAAACTCCTCCCTGTCAAATGGAAACTCCATGGCTAACAAGATAATTTAGTCAAAGGGGAAGAAATATGTAGCACGAATCTCTAAAGGTCTTATAAATAAAAACAAACCTGAAGCCAGGTATTGGGGTGAACGCTGGAAGATCAGAGAAGCAGAACAAGCCACAGCTTCCTCACCTCTCCAATTCCTCAGCTGATCCTGTTTCCTAGACAGGAAGCCTCTGAGTCCTCATCCAAATGGATCTCAGCTGAACTGCTGCTCAAAAGCCTAAAAGCTTAACCAGCTCTAGTTCCTGGTTCTCATGCCTTATATACCTTTCTGCTTTCTGCTTTCTGCTGTCACTTCCTGGGATTAAAGGTGTGAGTCACCATTCCTGGCTGTTTCCATTGTGGCTTTGAACTCACAGAGACCTGGATGGATCTCTGCTTCCAGAATACTAGGATTAAAGGTGTGTGTGCCACTATTTTCTGGCCTCTATATCTAGTGGCTGTTCTGTTCTCTGACCCCAGATAAGTTTATTAGGGTGTACAATATATTGGGGAACACAATATCACCACAGAAATATTTTAAGCATATTATGTATTTCATAGAAAGGTAAACCTGGATAATTTTATACAAGGTGTATAAAGTCACCATACTAGAAAAAGAATAGGTAGGACTCCTGAAGTCAGGCAAGAATAAAAATGACCAGTGGTATCTCACTTGATCAGAAATTATGAAAATGACTACTCTGAAATTGTTCTTAATGTCTCTTTACAGTCTATAGCATATTACAGGTGTTAGGGTCATATGCCTTTACTAGGTTGTTTGGAAACAGCTTTACTACTTCACAGTGTATTTTAAAGTCATTATTTTCCCAAATTATACGAGAATTTGGGCTTTATTTTTATACATCTAAACATGATTAAATAGAATAACCATTATTCTCCCCAACTGGCATCAATTGTTCTGAGTAGAATATTAAATATCATGTTAAATCTAAGAGGACTTTCAACTATAGCCCAATGAATTTTAAAATAACATGTGAAATCACCTAAATAGTAATTATTAGAATGATGAATCTATTTTAATAACATAAGCACATGCAACTTCAAATTTTTATTTCCGTTTTGAGAATGTGAGAGAAAAAGTATTGCAAAGAATATGGTAGAGATAAAAAAAATCCATATGAAAAAAATGCTAGCAGGAAACAAGTTAGCTGGAATTTTATTCATCTTCTAAAAATATCCCCTGAGCTAGGAGAATGGTATTTCTTTACCTACCTTGCTAATTCCCCTTGTATTTAGAAGAAAATGACAGCTCAGTATTAAATACAGGTTAACTGTTGCATTTATTGTTTAGTCTTTGGGTCAAATGTAGTGAAAATTTTCAAAATAAATGTCGCATTAAAAAGGTCCGTTTTAATTTGTATCTATTTATTACTGTGTTGTGGGTGTTCACACATGTACCCCAGAGTGCAAGCAGATGTTAGAGGTCATCTTCACAAGGGAGGTTTTCTCTTCCACCTTATGTGGGGTCCAGGGCTAGCGTCAGGTGAAAAGGCTTGTGCACCAAGTGCCTTACCCACTGAGCCATCCTGCTGCTCACAAGACTATAACTTGCAGAGGCCGGGGAGACGGCAGTGAGTTATGTGCTTGTCACACAAGCATGAGGGCCTCAGATCAAATCCCCAGACTCCCCCAAAAGCTGTAATGCCTGTTGTACCAGAACATCTGTAATGCCAGTAAAGAGCAACATGGTAGGCAAAGACCATACAAGTGCATGTGAGCAACACACCAACACACATACATACCCTTGACTATAATTTGAATATAAAGCATGCAAGCACAGTGGTCTTTTATATCAAGGACTTTATGATGGCTAGTTTTAATTGTCAACTTGACAAAATTCAGAAGCACCTGAGAAGGGAATCTTAATGGGCAGATTAGATTAGGATGGCCTGTGGGCAAGTCTTCACTCACCAACTGTGGGCGGCAGCATTCTCTGAGCAGGGGAGCCTGGATTGTATGAGTAGAGAAAACAAGGCAAGCAGGAGCATTCATTCACTGCTCTCTGTTCTAGACTGTGAGTGTGATGGACTAGATACTCTGAGTTCTGCTGCCTTGGCTTCCCCACAATAATGAGCTGTAACCTGGAACTGTGAGACAAACCCTTTTCCCCTTAAGTAGTTTTTGTAAGGGTATTTACTTTGCTTTCTTTTGGAAGGCAGAACTCCCTGCATGGCTTTTGTGATTGCGCTGTTATAAAACCAGTGGGATAGATGTTCACGTGCTATAACTTTTCTTTTTGGGGGACTGTGATGATGAGGATTAGTGAAAAAATAAATAAAAAAGGGTATCACAAAAACCAGGAAGGAAATTCAGATAGACTTTAAGAACTAATAAGGAAGAAATTACAGTGCACGGGAAGGGAGCAGTAGGCCCGTACAAGTCTCCTGAGCACTCTCAGCTGGACTTACACCTGAAGACCCAAGGAACTGAGAAGCAGGCCATGCTCGAACTGATTCCACTGCTACAGGGTGGGGACTCAGGAACCAGCCTTTTCTAGACTTTCTCATGGAACCCCAATGTATACCCTGGGTTGATAAACAATGCTCTAAGACCCTAACAGTATAAACTTGATTCAGTATTCTAAAAAGAATATACAATAAATCCATGATAGGGAGTACAAAAAGAAAAGTTAAGTAACTCCACATTTTTTGTGGGAAAACAAACAGTAACTTTTCTGCGTGATCCTTACACAATTTAGCTAAAACAAACTTTCCCACCAAAGACAGAGTACACTGATCAGAAAAGAGCAATAAGCCTCAAGAATTAGGGAATAATTAAACACCTTTCCCCAACCCACTACTGTGCCTAACTGCAATTAGTTTAAATTTACCCTGATGTAAAATGAAACTTTTACACAACTCCAACACGGAAAAACACCAAAAACCAAAAAAACAACAGAAAACTATCAACATCATCTCTGTGGGGAATTTTCTTTTCTTTTCTTTCTGCTTTTGTTTTTTTCTTATTTCAAGACAGTGTTTCTCTGTGTAGCCCTGGCTTTCCTGGATATCATAGCTCTGTAGACCAGGCTGGCGTCAGATCCTCCTGCCTCTGCCTCCCGAGTGCTGGGCTTAAAAGTATGCACCACCACCATCAGGAATTTTCAAAGTCAACTTTTAGAAAATGTAAGGCTCTGGGCACAGCCCACCTGTGATCCTATGACCCGAGAGGCTGAGGCAAGGGGACTACGGACACAGGGCTGTCTGGGCAACACGGCGAAACATCTCCAAAACCAGAAGACCTTGAGAGGAAACCACAAATGCCTCCAATACTTGAAAAGATACACTTACGTGTGATTTCTTGTTTCAAACTGAGAGGACAAGTGCATTTATCTTAATACATTTTACACTCACTGATACTTTAAAAGGTCCAAATGGTAATGATGACAATGGCTCATCCCCATCAACAAGGCAAGCCTTCAAGGAGCCCTCCTACACATTTTATATGTCAAGAAATTTAAATTGAGTCCATTTGCATAAGTACTTCACAACTGTATTTTTACAAAACAACACTTGAGTTTTACATATGTTCCAGCACGAACCCAGATTCAGAATAAAAAGCCCTAACAGAAACTCAGATCCCCCATCTCCTTTAAAAAGCCTTTTCTTACTGTGAATTTTCAAAACTAGTTATCAGACCGTTGTCTGCATTCAGAGTGTGATGTTTCCTGAGCTTTCTAACAACTAATTAGTGCATCCAACACCTCTTTGGGGCGAAGGCTAATCAATTACTCACACTTTATCTCCAATCCTTTAGTTTTCAAAGAGACCGTGTGAAAAATTTACTTGTAAAAAGTTACTAGCATGTGCACAAAAGAATAAATATCTGAACACTAGCCAACATTCACTGGTTTATTTATTTTTTCACTAATCCTCATCATCACAGTCCCCCAAAAAGAAAAGTTATAGCACGTGAACATCTATCCCACTGGTTTTATAACAGCGCAATCACAAAAGCCATGCAGGGAGTTCTGCCTTCCAAAAGAAAGCAAAGTAATAACGTTGCCAAAAGAGAGACGGGATAAATAATTAACTGGGAAGAGAAAAAAGGGGGGAGGACATGAAGAATTATTCACAGCAACTTCATTTAATTGAAAGTGACTGGCATTTTAAGCATTAGAAAAAAGTCCGCCATAAAAAAAGAGACAACAACGCTTTAATGAAGTCTACAAAGTTCCTTAGTTCTCACAGAAAAGCCTCTGCATGCTTTCTTTCAAACCTTCAAGCAGATGACTTCTGTAGGAAACTAAGCTCAGTCACTCAACCTCTCAAGGACTCAGAGCCCAACTGAAGAGACAGGTATTTCTCCATACATTCCATCTTCATGCACTAAGCGGAAGTCCGACAGTCTACACATGCTGTTCTCCAGTGAGTCTCCCCTGTTAGAAGAAACACCACGAGTTCTTACCCTCGTGTACAAGACTGCAATAGAAGAAGTGCCAATAGCCCATCAACAGATCTGTGCAACGTCTGCAAGCTAAACATGTGAACGAGGGCTGTCAGATGCTAGGGAATGACCACTGTCTGAGTACAGGTATGACTGGCTACACATTTGTCAGTGACAAAAATATAATAAATTTGATGGGTTTATTTTGAGGCTAAGCTCCAGAAGCACAAGTATGTATGGGTTTTCGGTTTTATCTGATCTGTTACTGATGTACGAGGAAGATAAGTAAAGCAGGGCCTGGTATTACAGCCTTGTCCTACAAACTTCCTAGGAAGCTGAGGCAGGAGGATTAAAGTTCAATAAGTGAAGAAAGGAAGGCGGCCAGAGGCAGGAGGAAGAGCAAGAAGAAAGGACCAGAAGAGAGAGAGAGTTGTCTTAGCATTATAACCTGTCACAGTTAAGTAGGTGTTTTGGCACATCTATTAAAACACTGGGGTTTTCGTCTGCACTCAGTATTTAGAATGACTTACTCTACTCTAGTATGCCATTTCCATGGAACAGATGCATGCCTGAGATACAAATCCATTGAACTAGCCCTCAGTTGTTCCTTTCTCTTGTCACAGAAGTTAGAATGAAAGCATGGATAAATACAAACTGAACAAAAATGTGGGTGTAGACTGGAGAGGCAGCTAGGTTGGTAGGGGACCTGACTTTGATCCCCCAAACCCATGGGGCTAGGGAAGAGAGAGGAAGCCAGGCATGGTGGCCCATTCTTCAGATATGAATACTGGGGAAATGAGACAGGAAGATCCCAGGTCTGCCAGTTTAGCCTAATTGGCAAGCTCCAAGTAAGAGACCCTATCTTAAACAAACAAACAAAGGCCAATGGCACCCAAGGGGCAACAAGATGGTCCTCTGGTCTGTACATACATTCACACCTATGCGTGTATATGTGTGCACATGTGTTGTGTGAACACACACACAAACTGGAGTGTGAGTTACTTCCTTGCCATGTGACCTTGGTGCAACTAAATTAATGAACCTAATACAATTTATTCATCTATAAACAGAAATAATGCTGACACCTCAGAAGACTGTAAAAATTAATGCAATATTTATAGCAATAAAAATTTATAGCTGGGCGGTGGTGGCGCACGCCTATATCCCAGCACTCGGTAGGCAGAGGCAGGTGGATCTCTGTGAGTTCGAGGCCAGTGTGGTCTACAGAGCTAGTCCAGGACAGGCTCCAAAGCTACAAAGAAACCCTGTCTCAAAAAACCAAAAAAAAAAAAAAAAAAATTTATAAAACATAGTAAGAGCATTCACTATATATTAACTGATTTCAGTAGATACTAGAGAAGTCAGTAATTAATATACATAGTAGCTAATTTTTCTGTTAAACATAAAGCCCAAAGACAATTATATTCAAAATAGTGCAATTTAGTAATATAGCCAAAGCAATGTGACATGATATAGAAAAATAATATTAGCAAATATATTATTAAAAACTCAATAAAAACAACTGAAAAACTATAGAAATTTAGTGTCTATTAGCAAAGCAACTTGCTGAAAATGAACACTGCTATTAAGGGGACTGAGGAGACAAGAGGGTAGGGGGAAAAGGGAGGAAGGGACAACAGAGAAGGACTTAGAGAGGAATGTGACACACAAAACCGTAGCATTAATAAGAGTCACTTTCTGTCCTGTTGTTTTAGGGCACACCATAAATATGTCCCTTCTCTCAGAACTATGTTCAGAAGCCCTTTTGGGGGTCGGGTTCATCGTTCTGACTTCTAGGCCTTCTTCTGTCTCCTTGCTTGAAGAGCCGCCTTGGAAAGAGCTCCCCATGTCTGACGGCACATGTGCTTCAGTGTCTCTCCTGCTTACATCCTATTCCTAACGCTAATAAAGGAAGAGGACAGGCAGGTGGCACACTTTCTTTTTTTTTTTTTTTTTGGTTTTTCGAGACAGGGTTTCTCTGTGTAGCTTTGCGCCTTTCCTGGAACTCGCTTGGTAGCCCAGGCTGGCCTGGAACTCACAGAGATCCACCTGCCTCTGCCTCCCGAGTGCTGGGATTAAAGGCGTGCGCCACCACCGCCCGGCTTGCACACTTTCTTAAATCAATTTCACAAACCATAGATCAGTATGTACCACGATCACCCTGCCCTAAAATGAAAATTCTCTGACATTCTGGCATCTCTTTATTCAGAAACCTTGCCCTACCAGGTGCGATGGTCTAAACAGAACCGTCCTCCACAGGCTCACACGCTGAGCTAGAAATCTTAGGAAGTGGAGCCTAGCAGGAAGAAGTAGGTCACTAGATCATTCCTCTGAAAGTTGTATCTGTCCCCTATTCCTTCCGTTTTCTCTGCTTTCTACTCACTTTGAGGTGAAGAACCTCCTAATCTACATGGTCTCCATTATCACCCACAGGCCCAGAATAAATAGCCAAGAACTAAGGAGTGAGATCTGAGACCATGACCTGAAATGAATCCTCCTTTCCACGGTCATAGGCCATAGCTATGTATAAGGGACACACCAGGCAAGGTTTCAGCTGCTAGTGATCTGGTGATGAGTGTGCACATTTCATTAGCCACTGAAAATTGTTGCTGGGTGCACTGGCACACATCTTCAGGGGGATCTCTGAGTTACAGAGAGTTCCAGGACAACCAGAGCTACATGATGAGACCTTGTCTCAAATAAGTAACTATATGAAAAGTGTGTTTAGTGTATTATGGATGAGCTGAGGAACAGTTAAAAACCAACACCCATCATAAAAATCTCTTTTACTTATGCTTCAGCAATTTCACTTTTAACCCTTAGTATTAATCTAGCAACATGTGTTTTAAATATTTTAAAACTATATCTTAGAAGAGCCAATTTAGACCATAGTTTTCTTAGCAATCATGGCTACATAAATAAGTTATTAACTATTTAAAGATGTTCCTAAAATTAGAAATAAATCAAGAAGCAATGCACCGTTGTTTTAATCTTAATCAGAAGTTAAATGTACTCTAAAAGATTACTTATATAGTATAATTTTCTAAGTAATAACATGATCTTACACTCTTTGTCAAAAGGTACCCAATAATCATTATACAGATTATTCTATATGAATGGATTCTACACTAACAATGACTCACAGTCATCAGCATTATAGCAATAATCACAAGTCATTATTGCTACAATATTCTCACTTACTCCTGATCATTAGATGGCTGATCTTTCCAAACTATATTCAACACCATCCAAGTCAGTGGTTCTTAACCTGTGGGTTGCAATCCTTTTGGGGGCTGAACGAACTTTCAAGGGGTGTCATATCAGATATTTACATTACGATTCATAACAGTGGCAAAATTACAATTATGAACTAGCAATGAAATGATTTTATGGTTGGGGTCACCACAACATGAGGAACTGTCTTAAAGGGTCACAGTATTAGCAAGGTTGTGAACCACTGATAAGTTAAAGGACCTGTTAAAACTTGCTATGTGCCTCACATTACATGCAACTTCATTATGAGAAACTCTAACCTATTCTTACTGTCTCTTGATTACCTCTCATCTCACAGAATATTCCTTATGGAGACAAAAATATTCTTTTCCCCACTAACTGGTGACTCTTTAAGAGTATTATTCAATATGCCGTCACACTCTGACCTCACGAAGTCTGGAAGACTTCCTCAGCTCTGCCTCTTGCACGCCTACCAATTCCAGCACTGCCACAATCACCTAGCTGAACAGAACATGGAACAAATACTCCTTTGGCCTTTGAGAGATTGTTAATTTATGTAAGAACACAAAATCATACACAGTTAGGCAGGAAGGGAAAAGTTTTCAAAATACAGCGATGATTCAAATATGAGAACAGGGAAGAATGGTTTCCTATGACACTGTTTAAATAGAACAGGCAAAGAAAGTAAGCCTCTACCCCCTGAAACATGCATAAACTGAAGAAAAATCTACTTGGAAAATTATAGGGCCTCTTTGTTCCAAAGAAGATAGCTGCCCAAAGCCCAAACTAACAGATGTTTAAGTTTTCAGAACAGAAATGAAAATTAAGATACAGTTTCCACCAGAAGGTACTAGATTTCATAGGCACAGGGGAAGAGGGGCTGGAAATATAGCTCAGTGGTTAAAAGCACTTGTGCTCTTTCAGAGGACCAGGGTTGGCTTCCAAGCACTCCCTAGCTTACAACCATCCATACCTCCAGTTCCACCATGACATCCAACACCCTCCTCTGACCTCTCCGGGCACCAGGCAGCATGTGGTGCACATTCATACACACAGCCAAAACTCACACACAAAACAAATAAGCCTAAAAAAAGAACAGAGGAAGGATAGTTGAAATGTAAAAGGTTCATGTTGTCTTTAAATCCTGTCATCCTTCAACTCTAGATTGGTAAAGTCACGAAGAAATGAATTTTTTCTTTTTTCTTTTTTTTTCCTTTCTTTCTTTCTTTCTTTTTTTTTTTTTTAGGGCTGGCATGTACATCTCAGTGAATTCAATCACCAGTACCACCAAAAAGTTTTAAAATGTAGCTAAAATTCAAGTACATGGAACAAACCAAGCATCTCTTTCAAAAGAGTTTTCACTACTAACTAGGAAATTTTTACAAAGTAACAACCATAAATCATCATATCAAATCAAATGACATTCTACACATGAAACTATGTCCTGCCACCATATACTGAATCTCCATTAAAGGTGACCTGTACCTAGAATCACATTACAGTGACTGAAAAGTAGCAACAAAAATAAAGAGGCGATCACACAGTTTATCTCTCACAATCTCTAACATTCTAATCTTCCCTCCCTCCCTCCTTCCCTCTCTCTCTCTCTCTCCCTCTCTCCCTCTCTCTCTCTCTCTCTCTCTCTCTCTCTCTCTCTCTC
>CABHPP010126125.1:0-27803 GCA_902168425.1 Peromyscus attwateri
GGGGGGGGGGCACTCACGAGCCCCTTCCTACTCCATACTGGAATGTAGACTGGCTTGATCTTGTGCAGGTCTTGTGCAGGCAGCCATAGATAATTGTGATTTTATGAGCACAGCATCCCTGTCATGTCCAGAGGACAAAGTTTTGCTCTAGTCCTCCCCAACCTCTGGTTCTTACTATCTTTCTGCTTCTGCTCTTGCAATGATCCCTAAACCTCCGGGATAGAATGTGACATACGTGTCCCCTTTGTGGCTATGGACCCCACTGACACTTACTTCCTGCACTCTGACCAGTTGTGAGTTTCTGTGTTAACCACCACCCAGCCCACAAAGAAGCTTCTCTGACGAGGATTGACAGCTGCACTTACCTATAGAATCAATATATCCCTCGTTTATCATGCAAGTGAAGGTCCCATTTACTGGGGACCAGTTATTGTCAGTGGCCCCCCAAGAGAACTAGGTAAGTAAATGAAGTTGCCCTCTGTTGAATTTCCCATTGTTTCTCTTCTGCTCTTCTCACTGTAGTCTGGTTTTAGTCTATACTGTGTTTAGCAGCTTTTTCCTCCTATTGTTTCCCATTTCTCCTTCTCATTTCCCCATATAATCTTCAGCACACAGCCAAGCCTCCCCTCTTCTCCCCATAAGGCTCCCTCATGAGCAGAAGGGAGAAGAGCACTCACTAGTTTCCATCCCTGAGTCCCATGTTCCCGGGGTCAGCATGCTCAGAGGGTAAGCATGCAAGAGCAGAGGATAATTGAATTATATATTTCCATTGTGTTCAAGATGTTTAGCTCTTACACACATGTAGCAATTCTTGATTGCTTAAGAGGTCCCTGGCGTGTTCCTGGCAAGAGAAGGCCTTTACATGTGCCTGGCTCCCATCCAGATGACATGTAAAGTTCTGGGATTACTTAACTACTCCTCTGCCCATTTTCTTCCAATTCCTTAGAAAGAAAATTGAAAACAAGGATGAAGAAAGACTAGGCGTGTTGACTCTGATGATTCAAATGATTTCTTTTAGCTAAATCCCAAGATAAAGTTCAAGACCCAACAGATAAGACTCTCTTCAGTGGGACACTTGAAGAAAATAAGAAGCAACAGGAACTCTCATTAAATGTCAGTCAGGAAAAATAAAGACCAGCTCTTGGAACTGTGCATCTGTGCTGTGTGTATGTACGTGTTGAAGGGCATCTTATGAGTGCAACAGTATTGTTAATGACTTTCAATTCTGTCTAGGATGAGATGCTAAGGGAAAAATAACTGAATGCTCCTCACTCACTGTTTTCTAATGTGGGTTCTAAGGGTGACCCTCAGCTCTCCATGCCTGCAAGGACTTTTTGTTTTCAATCACTGAACCATCTCCTTAGCCTTATTCTACAAGTGCTTCTAGTCCCAGGACCGGCGAGATGAGACAGAGATAGACAGAACCCTGGGCCTCACGGACCAGACAGCCTAGCTTCTATTTGAGTTCCCGATCAATGGGAGATTTTAACAGAAAGCAATGAAGTGGACGGTGCTTGAGGAGCAGCAGTCGAAGTCGACCTCTGTGTGTATGTGTGCATGTGTGCAAGAGAAACTGCATACACAACCACGTGCACCAACGACTTAGAGGAGAGGCTCATGAAGAGTGAGAATCAAAAGTATTAAAGATTTACTTTGTTTACGGTTTTCATTTGCAATCTAACATGCTTAGTAGTAAATATGTAAGAATCTGGAATTCAAAATGGAGATTGGAAAGACAGCAGGATCCCTGAAGGTCTCAGAAGTACCAAGTGTCCGGCGTCCTGGAGGAGCCAAACGGCTTTATCTCCTCTTCTCCTACCAGAACTACTCAACCTTTTATCTTCCTGGGATCTCCAAGGGACAGGTGAATCTGTGTCTGTGTGTTGGAAAACGGTAAGCCTCATTCTCCCTTGACTCAGATATATGACTTCCCTCGCTTTAGAGAAAGAGTAGCTCCCTCAGCAGCCTGTCTGTCAAACTCTCAAAGAGAATTGAGACCGTGACAGCTGTGCAATGTGGTAGGAGCTGGTGGGATGCCCAGTTGCTCAGGCATAGAAAGAAACCCCTCTGGCCCTCTCACCCTCTCTCCTGATTTAGACTTGAGAACCCTACCGCCTGGCACGTGTTCTGGGCTTCATCTTAAGATGGAGCAGAATGTTCTAAATCTGACCTGACTGTGGTCTATTTGACTGTTTGGCATGAAGCTAACAGTCTAGAAAAATATATGAAGAAGAAGGAGGGGATGAAGATGAGGGATGCTTTATGTAAACCTGCCACTCTGTGTAAACTGGTTTAGTTGGTATTTTGTTGCCCAATACCTAAGAAATAGGAGTCCTTGTTGGAAATAACAAGCATGGGACAAATTTTTAATCATGAATTCCTTCAAGGTTGCACAGCAATACAAGGGTGGTAGAAGGTCCAGACAATAGTTTTGGGTATCTGAAGATCAGAGGAAAGAGGCTAGTTCATAACAGAAAAAGTAGTAAAAAGTGGAAAAAAATAAGATGGAAGGAATAGAGAAGCTTAAGATGCCAGATGGACAGTAACCCCTGAGAGCAGCTCCAATTGCTCCCCCATGCTCCTTCCCACTGCAGTGACTTGTTCTATGTACATGCTTTTCTGGTCTTTCCTCTGATGCTGGGGCACTCTCAGGGCTTGGCTAAGCCATGGACTGTATACATGTCTTCTGTCTTTTAGTCTCTGTCACCACAGCACCTGGAGCAAAATGAATGTCTCATAAACACTCTTTCTTCAGGATGTCACCAGAGAAGGCTAGAGGATCAGGCTTCACAGTAGACAATAGTATGAAGCATCAAAATTATTCCTTCTGGAGAAACTACTGCTCCTCTTATCAGGGAAGCTTTCCCAATAACAGTTTGGGCTGTGTGTGTGTGTGTGTGTGTGTGTGTGTGTGTGTGTGTGTGTGAGAGAGAGAGAGAGAGAGAGAGAGAGAGAGAGAGAGAGAGAGAGAGAGAGAATTTGATAAAGGACAAATTTACCTTCTGTGTTCCTCTGTGATCCCTCAGATGTTCCTTTGGCCTTATCCTTGTCTTCCAACTCCATTTGTTTATGAGACAGGTTCTCATGAAGCCAGGCCAGTCTTGATTTTGTTATGAAGCCAAGGATAACCCTGTACTCCTCACCTGTCTGGCTCTACCTCCTAAGTGCTAAGACCATAGGTATGTTCTACCACACTCAGTTTATATGGTGATAGGGGCTGAACCCAGAGGCAGCCAAGTATTCTTAACTAAGCTATGTGCCAACCATGTTGCTGGCTTCTTGAACTCTGTGTACAAAATAATGATCTCAGGAAAGAACAAGGCAACTATTGGCCGCAGAAGCAAATGCTGCCAACAGATAGGCACTAGGCTAGGGATGTGTGAAGCCGGTGCTTTCTATACACTCAAGTTTAATATGCTACATGCTATCAATTTGAACCTGATGGAGAAGGCAGCCTAGCTCAGTGTGATAAGGGTTTAAAAATGTCACTACCTGACACATGGTGACCATGAAGCTTGACACCCAGGGCCCTGAAGCATCAGGTCTAGATAAAAGAAAGAACAGTAGGCACCAACTCTCAACCTGATCATTATATGAGACATTCTCTTCAGCCACCAAGAAGTTTATGGTGCAGCAAACTTTCCTGGTGGTAGGGCCAACAGACTGGAGGGCACCAAGTGGAGCTTTATGAGAGCCATGGAGAAAACCAGTGTTGGAATTCTTTGCCTGCCTGCCACCTCCCCTTTTTGTTTAGCTTAGCCAGCTCTGAAGTCTGCCGTAGAAAAGGCCTTGATTATCAAATGCAATATTCACATACGATTTCTCCATTCAGCCTCACATGGGGAAACATAGAGGGCTGCAGTGTTCCTTAATAAATTACCTCTTCATGTAGCAATTAAGCCCCTTCTGTGACGGCTCAGTGTTTCCTTGGTCCCATGCCAGCGCTAACAGCTACGGCTTAGCATTCTTTTTAATGGGCTGCATTTACTGCTGAGAGCAGGGGAACATAAAATATTAACACTTAAGCATCTCTTACACTTCTTTGAAAGTTAGATTACGTTGAAAATGTAACTGACTTTTCATTCTTAAACCTGGTATTTACTTAGAATTCCACTGGACCTATGAACATGTTTCAGTAAGTGGTTTCTGTTGATTTATTAACTGCCACGAAGTCCTGATGGAAACCCTTGGCCACAAAATATTTAATATGTTTTATTCATGCTTATGAAAGTCTTGTTTATCAGTTCAATGACTTCTCCACATTTTGGAGAAGATAAATGATTTAGAATATAGCATGATGAGCGACTCACATTTCTAATTCTGGGATATGTGTGCAGGACAGATGGGTACAGCAGTTACATGCATGCCTCTGTGCCAAACCTAGTCAGTATTTTCTATACCGAAGGTTTTATATATTTTGTTACTTGTGTGTGTCTCTGTGTGCATGTATACACTCATGTGCATGCACGTGAGCACACTTGTGCATGGAGGGATATCCACCTATGCTTGTGGTGGCAGAAGAGGGATGTCTGGTGTTCTTTTCTGTTATTCTCCACCCATTATTGTGAGACAGGTTCTTGCCCTGAAGCTGGGGCTTTTATTTTGCCCACTAGACTGAAAGCCAGCAAACCCCAGCCATCCTCCTCTTTCTGCCTCCGCTCTGCTTAGAGCTGGCTTACAGGCATGTGCTGGATGCCTGGCTTGTGACATGGGTGCTGGACTCTGAAGCTTTGTCCCCAGGATTGCTCAGCAAGTGCTCCCAGTTGAGGACTGTGAGCTGTCTATTTAACCCCAAGTTGTCTGTTTTTAAAACTGCCTTTTGATGTGAAAATTGAGTAAGACTAGTAGTAGAGAAATGTTTACCACCTGTATATTCTTATTGTTTTCTCTCTTTATACTACATCTATGTTTTTCTTAGCACCCTAAAGTTTCCAGAGCAAAATATTATCATATTAGCTCTTAAATACCAGGGTGGGCAAACCTCAGACCATGATTAAAGTTCACACTGTTTTGTAAATAAATCTTTCCTGGGACATGACTGTGCACATTCATTTCTGTACCACCTGTGACTGTTTTCACATGACAAAGCCAGTATTGAGTCACTCCGATCAAAACTTAGTTTAGGGTTTGGCCAGACATGCTCTCCCACCTAGACCCAGGTAGGCGATCAGCATAAGTACTGTTACTCTCACACTAATCACAGGAACAAACACTCAGGCTCGGCATAGATGGCTGTGTTGATGCCTGCATCCAGTTGAAGGACAGTTTCCAATGTGCATTTGAATGTTCTGTGTCACATTACATTGCTTGTTTACAAGATAATTCTGTGTGGAGATCAGAGGGTTCTATGATCTTCTTTAAGCCATAGAAACATCAACTTATTCAATGGCTAAAAGTATGGCTTTGGGTGTCTTACAGCATGTGCTTCCAGCGAGACCCACCTCTTAATGGCTATTAGCATCTGTTAGACACTGGAAGAAAAGGCGTAGGCTTGGGCATGCCTCTTGAATTCCTCAAGCCTTATTTTCTTCCTGTATGGAAACAATAGCAGCTCCCACCTCAGACCTCTTGTGTGAGAAGTATATATTTTTAAAGGTCCATCATTTGGACTGGGGAATGGCTCTGGCAGTGAATTACTTGCTCTACAAACATGAGAACCTGAATTTACTTTCCATAATCCATGGGGATAAAGGTCAGGCAGAGTGACTTGGGCTTGCGATCTTAGCCCCAGTGAGTCAGAGATTTCTAGATCTCAGTGGCTGGCCAGCCTGGCTTACTTGGCTAGTGAGAGACCCTGTCTCAAAAAACAAAAGATGGACAGCATCTAAAGAGCAACAGTTTGAGGTTGTCTTTGGCCTTCACATGCACTTACAAATACTTGAATGCATGTGTGCCTGTACACACATGTATCCACAAATACATGAGCACATACATACATACTCACAAAATGTATATCATATGCTTAGGGATTGTGGCCAGAGAACATGCCATATACCTCATAAATAATTCATGTTTTTCATGATGACTACAGCACACAGAAAAATAATTGTAATATCAGAGTTGCTGTAATCCTTTACTTTGTATGTTCCATGCAGCTATTAATCTTACCCCTAAGTAAGTGGCCTTGGCTGCTTCTTTGACTCGTAATGAAGTTCAGCAGTTTGTTCTGAGCCATAATGATAGGATGTGAGGCAAAGCAGAACTCCAGCTTATTTATGTTTCTTAATTAGTCTCCTTCATTGAGTCTCTCCGTCTCCAAGCACAATTAAAATGTTATGTGTTTCTTTAACACGCCAAAGAGTTCTCAGTCACCAACCACACCAGAACCTCAAACTGATGAAATGATTAAGAGAGAGGAAAATAAACCCTTAAGGTTCTCAATGGTGGTGTGTAAATATGAGACATCAAGAACACCCACATTCGTGTGAGCTTGAGCAGCATCGGCACATCAGACCTCACTCCAAACATGCTCCATGGCTTCAACACCATTCTTATTCACCCAGAACTTTGGGTGTTTATACCACACTGAACAGTTTTTCTCTATTATGTATGTTACCATAGTATCTGAAGCTTTGTTGTTAGGGAGCCGGTCATGGGAGGACTCTTTCTAGCCTATAAAACAGCCACCTATTTCTTCACTTTAGCAAACATTTTCCCCGGGGAAAAATGCTTTCCCCTACTGAAGACAGCACATATTGGTTGTTCTCTTTCATTGCATGTACCATGTACCACTTTGTAGTTATTTTCATATCAATCTGAGTTACTTCCTCATTTTTCTCCATACTTCCCAAGAGACCCAGATATGAGCTATGCACACTCAACTTTAGATATGCCCCAGACAGACCTATGTAAGAGGCACTTTTACTAAAGTTGTACAAATGAAGGTTGCTCATTTTCTTCCCATAAGAACTTGTCTTTGAATAAAAACTCTTTCTACGAATGCTATTAGCAGCTTGTTGGAGCTCTTGTGCTCCGCTCCCAGAATGCTCTCTGTTCTTAACCTTATCTCTCCCCTTCAGATTTGTAGGTCAGAACCCTATCCATAATGCTACAGTATTTGCAGGTGGAGCCTCTGGATTTGGTGAAATCTGAGAGTAGGGCCCTCATGAGGAAGTTAATGTCCACAGAAAAGAGGAGGGGACAGACTTTTTTCCCTCCTATCATTTGAAGATATAACATTTGTCCATGTATAAACCAGAAAATGGAGTTTGGTCAGGAACCAAGTTGTCTGGTACTTTGATCTTGAACCTCCCAGTCTCAAGAACCATGGCAAACATGTTGTTATTGTTTAAGGTACAAATATTGTGATATTGTTGTTATAGCAGCCAGAGCTGACCGACACTGTCTTTCTGAATGTTTACTGTGGGTAAGTGCTGTTCCGTCACTCCCCGACACCTATCTCTTCTCTCTTTCTCTAGTTTCACTTTAAAAACTGCCAAAATTATTACTTTCTTTTGTAACTTTCCTTTCAGCTGGGTGTAACCACATGGCAGAGCTCAGGACAGTCGCATCAGAGGAGTCTGCCAGGGTTCTGAGAAAGCTTTCTGTTTCCTGATAGAAGGAACAGTTGCTTCTGGCTTCTGTCCTGGTGTGAACATGATCCTGTCACTTGATATTCCAGTGACCATCATGTACCTTTGAGACAGCCCTTCTTCCTGCTAGGGTGTTGAATGGACAGGGTGATGTCACTGTGCTTCTGAGCCTACTGCTGTGGTTGAACCCCATCTTTTTATCAGATTGTTAACCCTTAATCTACTTGAGTCATTGGAGTTATAGTTGATGATGCTAACTTCAATAGTTAATGCCATCCTAATTCGTAAGAAGATAGTGTATCTTTTGAGATATGTGTTGCAATATGACCAAAACACACACTATAACAGAACCATTATGTATAAAAGTGAACAATGTTTAAAAGCAAGGATTTAATTCTGGGTTTCAGCCTCACTCTCCGCTAGACAAGTTGCTTCTCCTGCCTAAGCTCACTGTGCTTGTAAGTTGAACAGGGGTGTGTAATAAAAAGGCAACAAAAAATAAGAGAGAAATCCAAACCACATAGAAAGTGCTTGATTGGCACATGCAAAGTGTTCAATAAACATTATCTTTGTGACTCATAATTTTATAGTATAAAAGCATGATAAAAATTTGATTCAGATGGGGCATGGTGGGATATAGCTATAATCCTAGCATTCAAGAGGCTGAGGCAGGAGGATCAGAAGTTTGAAGCCAGCCTAGACTAACTGGCAAGACTGTCTAAAAAGAAAAACAACAAACAAATGAACAACCCCTGCTGTGGATATTGCTCTTTATAAATAAAACACTGATTGGCCAGTAGCCAGACAGGAAGTGTAGGCGGGACTAACAGAGAGGAGAATTGAGGGAACAGGAAGGCAGAGGGAGAGACCTGCCAGCTGCCACCAGGACAAGCAAGATGTAAGGTACCGGTAAGCCATGAGCCATGTGGCAACTTATAGATTAATAGAAATGGGTTAATTTAAGATAGAAGAAGTAGATAACAAGAAGCCTGCCATGGCCATACAATTTATAAGTAATATAAGCGTCTGAGTGATTATTTTATATGTGGGTTGTGGGACTTTGGGGGCTTGGTGGGACCTGGAGAGAAGCTCTCCAGCTACAACCCCCCCCAACAACAAACCAAACAAACTTGATTCATGGAAGCAATTATGCTTTATTGAGTTTCAACTTTATAATTCAAGGTAACAGTTCAGACTTTTCGGTTATATTTCCCTGCTTTGATTTGACATTAATAAATTTGGTCTTATTCATCATGTCTTTCAAATGGAACAGGAAAGATTATTACACAGTGTCAGAAGACATTCTTTTGTTGTCCATCATCTTCATATTATACTTCTAAAGTAACCCCAATCTCACAATCCAATTATTTCAGCACTAAAAGTTCACCAGAATGAGATTTATTGCAATTTATAGTTCATTTACCAAAGTAAACTTTACTTGTCCCATCCATCCACTTTTCTATTTCCACTCAATGCTCAATTTTTACCCATGCAGTTTTAGAATGAGACAAAAAGAGAACTCCATGAGCTCTCCCAACCCAGTGTTACGAGAGCTACCTTCTGCCTGAAGATTGTCACCAACGCAAAGAGAAATCAAGTGAAAGAAAAGGGTGATCATGAAAAGAGTGAAATAAAACCCACACCCCACTTGGAGGAAGAGCCTGGGGACCAGTCAAAATAGTCAGAGACAAAACCTTGGTGACTCTGCCCATTTTAGTACTACCTGGCATTCTGACTAATGGAACATTCTGGAAGGAGGTATAAGTAAATAAGTCCACTAAGGAGCACTGGAGTTGTTTCATGCTATGGCTGTTTTAATCTCTTCATGTGAACTGGTCATTGTTTTACAGGGTGGAAACAGGGAATGAAGATGCTGAAGTTCAGGATGGACTGCTGTGGTGGCAGCTGAGAGCCTAGTATATACCACCAAGTGACAGGGCTCTCTATCCCCTCTGACCAGTGCCAACTCCACACCACTCTCCAGCCTCAATGGATCATCTTGGTTTGGGTTTGTGGGAAGGGACTTGTTTTTGTTGCCCAGATCTTGGAGTAAATCAACGGTATTGGCTGTTGCTATAGATGTAATCCTTAAGAGACAGATGAATCTCTGCCTTCCAGGGAGGTTCACATAAGTCATCTCTAACATTTCCCTCACTGCACAGAGGTAACTGCAAAGCACATGGAATTAATTATCTCAGACAGATGAAAAATCACAGTGTCCCTGTTAAGGAGTAAAAATACATAAAACACTTGAAGATGATCAGCAATAGCAGAGCTCACCGGCTCCATCCTTTTGTGCTGATTGTGGCCATTCAGATCATTTCTGTCAGTAAGGAAAGCCACTCTGAGCCTTCTCTCCTGTGGGAAGGTTTCTTGAGGATAGACCTCTAGAGACTTCAACATCCTCCAACCATAACATATCCTAGCACCTTGTGCCCAGGGTGCTGTTCAAAGGTTTTATAAAGAAAATGTTCATGTTACCTGAACAACCCTTATTATTCCATTGGGTTGTTCTTTTATTTCAAATCCTACATCTAGGTCTTTCTTCAAACTTACATGTGATATAAATACCAACTCACTTTTCTTTATCTCCCCAATGGCAGTGACAGGAAATTTAGAATAATAATGTAAGTCTGAGGTTTACTGCGTTCCAAAGGAGAGTGCTCTGTGGGCATTTGGTATGGAGAATGTCATGCACGTCAAACTGTCCCTGACACCATGTTCTTACATAGCAAAGCTTGATTCATTGTCCTGAGAGCTTTGTATTTGGATCAGACATGAACCCTGTGTGTGACTCAGTTGCCTCTGTGCCAGGCCAGCCCTAGCTTTCAAGCCTTGTCTCTAGCTGAACTTGACAGCTGAGGTCCAGACAGTTTGCTTCTTATTCTTCCTCCAGCACCCCGTGAGCTCCCCCTTTGTGATCTCCTGTTTCATCTCTTCCCTGGTTATGGACACCTTGTCATCGGCTTCTATGTTTGACATAATTTTAGTAGATTGGCAATTTCTGATATTTCCGTCTTTCAGACTCCCACAGTCACCCTATTAGTAGGCCTTACTCTTCACTTACTGCTCTTTATTAGTCTATTGCAAACCTACCTAAACTAATTCAATACATGTGTATTGACCACCCTCTTTTCTATGTGTCAGTGACTGCCCTAGGAACAATGAATGACATCCTGAAGAAGACAGACATGAGCCATGAATTCATGAATCCTCAGGGGTTCTCTTCTATGAATCTGTCAACACCTCAAATATGACATTCACCCTTCACTTTTATATTTAAAAGATAGTTCTTTGGACATGATAAATAGTTAGTAAGTTGTAAAGTAGAAAATCAGTTTAGTCTTGTAAGAATCAAGCCAATATCATGTTATATACCCTTTATCATGCTGAAAGAAAAGTAACATATATGTCTTTCTATATACAATAGTTCTAGTCTCTGGAGGGTTTGGCTCTAAATGGGACATGTATATTACACACTCTCCCCTCAAAGTTCAGGAATCATCATGGGAAAGGGGCAGAAAGATTGTAAGAGCCAAAGTTGGTTGTCATGTGTAGCAAAAGATTATTTGCTGGGCATGATAGAGCCATGGCACACATGAACTCACAGCCACTGTGACTGCATGCATAAGACCTGCTCAAGATCAAGCCAGTCAAAGCCTCAGCAGGCTCATGACGTCACTTCTAGAGCTGATGAGCTATTGATGACTGATGGTTTCTGGGAGAGGGAGAGTCTGTTTTCCTTAGGGATGTGGCCCTGAAAGGCTATACAGTTTCTAGAGGATGGTCCTACAACCATGAATATGCAGGTAGCACTAATGGACTCCATGGGTTTAAGAGAAGAGCATGTGAGTTGGGAAGGAATAACAGCAGAGGGCTAGGGAGAGAATGGGGTGGAAAGAGGGGAGAAGATGGGGGTGGATCTGGTCAAAACATATTCTATAAAATTCTTAAGCAATAAAAAGTGGAATTTTAAAACTTAAAAAAATCACTATAAAAAAAGAAATAAATCACATGCTGATAGTAGACCTACACTAAGAATAAGTCGTCTGTGTATTGTAAAGTACTTGTAAAGAAGGAAAAAGAGATTCATGTCTTTAAATTCTATCTCTTGCTGTTCTACCTTAACTGGAAAGAGTTATGACCACAGGGTGCTGCAGGTGTGTAGTTTAGAAGGCAAAGGCTTTAAGTTATAGAGTCTGGTGATATCCAAGGTCTCTGGCATTCTTTAGGGTATATACATAATTTCAAAACTATTATGTCTGTGTAGTTCTTTCATGAAGAAGAAAGGAAAATGTTTGGATCTGATATTTTGGTCATAATGATTTAAAAAAAAAGACAAAACCTGGTGGGTGAGAGAGATTTGTCCTGACCATGGGCCAAGCAGGACTGGGGAAAAGTCCAGCAACAAAACCTAAGATGCCTCTTAACAAAGAAAGAAACGACACTGTTGCAAGTGGCTCCGAAGAGAGCAGTGTTAGGATAGGGTAGGGCAATCTAGGCTCATTTGCATATAAAAAAAAACTAATGAAAGTCCAGATAACACACAAAGACAAACTTGCAGACCAACAAAGTGAGGCCAATCACAGTCTAGCAAATGACAAGTATCTTAGTCAGAAGTGGATGACCAAAATAATTGGGGTAGAAGACTTAGGGCTCAGGAATGACAGGGTAGCACCGAAAACATATCTTCTATTTAAAAAGCCTGCCATGTGTTGGGAAATACTTTCAGTTTCTGGTATTTATTAAGACTTTGAAGGGCAAATATTTTGTCAGGTGGTATGAAGCAGAGGTTGGATTAGAAAAAAAAAGAAGTAATATGTATGGTAGACTGTAGAAAACCTTTATGATATGCTTCCATGGCAATGTAAGAGAAAAATTAAAGTTAACAGGCAATTCAGGCTTCTAGTCATGACTGATTAACTAGTGTGAGAAGAACTTGCCTGTGGTAAAAGTGTATCTGAGCCTGATGTATGAAGCAAATTTCTTCCAATTTTGGACAAGAGCCAGCACCAGACTGCATTCCTGTGAGAAAGAAAGTCAGTAAGGTGTGCTGTGATGTCTTGAGTTTTCAGTCTGGAGGCATGTTCTGGGACCCCAACACCTGCAGGGATAGTCATTTTGAACCCCCAAGACAGAGGACAGAGCTGCAGAGACTGCAGGAGCTAGAATCGGCAGGGCAGAGAACCGGAGAAAGTAGAGATGGAAAGCCACAAATCCCTGTTTCACTGTCTTATAGTCTGTGGAATCTAGATGCACTCCGTGAAGCTGGAAGAGAATGACCACAGAAAGAAGATGTGCCCGGCCGGGGTCTAGAGGCTGCGCAATTGTCCAGGCACGCATAACATGGAGAAGTGATTGAATTCAGCACACCCACTAAACACCAGCAGCACTGAGAGGAAGCCTCAGCAAAGATGAGCCTCATGGGCACTGCCAAACCAGTGAACTGAGGCTTGACCTCATCAAGCTTCCTACTAAGATTCAAATGAATGAAGCTAGTCCACAAGTAACTGAACTATTGCTGGGACAATGATGACAGTAACTGCTGTTATTTACAGGATGGCATCGAGATCAAGGCAGGAGGGGCTTGGAGAGATGGCTCAATGATTAAGAGCCATTACTGCTTTTGTAGAGGATCTATGTTGGGTGGCTCATAGTTGCCTGGAAATCCAGCTTCAGAAGATCTGGTGCCTTCTGGTGGCCTCTGTGGGTACCCCTATACATACACATAGACCTCCCCCACTCAGTCACACGCTCACAGACACATAACTAAAAATAAAATACATCTTTATAAAAATCAAGGAAATGATGTAATTAAATCATTCAAAGTAATTTTGATATGAAAAGAAGCAGAAAACTCACCTATAATCAGGAGGGAAAAGATGGTGGCTAGGAACAGACCCAGAAATGACAGAAACATTGGCATTAACGAACACTTAAAAATAAACATGAAAGAAAAAGGCAAGCTAAAATAAGATCGAATGGAATTTCTAGACATGAGAAACACAAGCCGTGAAAGGAAAATTCCACTGGATGAGCTTCCAAGAACAGACATCTCCAGAGAAAAGATCAATGAACTTGAACACATGAAGTCATCCATGTAGAGAGAAGCACAGAAAGATGAAGAGTGGAAGAAAATGCAGATTCTCAGTAACCCCTCTGAGAATGTGAAAAACCCAGCAAGACCTGTAAACTACCCAGTGTGTACACTGGAAGGAAGTGAGAAGGGTGAAATAGGAAAAAAAAGAAAGTGTAACACTTAAAAACTTTCCTAATGATGAAAACTACAGGAACACAGGTATAAGACCTCTCTTTAAACGGGACAGATAAAGAAAGTCACAAAAGATACTTCTTAATAAAATTTCTGAAAATGACTAACAACTATCTTGAGAAAAAGGTGTCTAGGGCCATAGCACCCTAAACACCCCAATCTCATCTGATCTCAGGAAGTGGCTAAGCAGAGTCAGGCCTGGTCAGTACTTGGATGGGAGAGAATAGTCGGGGGATAGGGAGGCACATGGTGTCAGGAGCAGAGAGTGGTTGCTGCTGACCTCAGCAGAAACCATGCAGATGAGAGGGCAGGGAAATGCATTTCTAAAATACCTCTGTTAGCCAAGAATCCCAAACAGTAAGAAATCTTTTCAAATGAAAATGGAGTAGATACATTCACACAATCAAAACCTGAAAGACACTGGAGGCATGGTTGAGTTGTTAAGAGCGCTAGCACTTAGATAAAAGAAACTGGCATGTACACACACACACACACACACACACACACACACACACCAGCACAGTTTGGGTTTTTTTTTTTTTTTTGCCGTTGAGCACACACATACATTTTATATATCAATAATAGTAAATAGTTGTAAGTAATGTATTTGTTTCATGCAGTCCCACTAATTTGATAGCATTTAGCTGGAAATTTATTAAAGTGATGTGTATCATCTTTTTGATGTGTTTTAAAGCCTCCTTGTGCCGATAGTCACGAGAGTTTTATAGTGACTGTCCTTGACGGAACTGGGATCCACACCGAGTCTCTTCCCACTCAGGTGTGGAGTTTGGGCCTCCTTTCATCTAGCTGCTTTGTTTTTAATTTATATTTTTTAATTTTTATCATTAAGAAATTTTCGATTCACTTTACATACTAACCACAGATCCCCCTCTCCTCCCTCCTCCTGCCTGCCAGCCTTCCCCCTCAACCCACCCCCCATTCCCACCTCCTCCAAGGCAAGGTGAGTCAGCAGAGCCTGGTACATTCAGCTGAGGCAGGTCCAAGCCCCTCTGCCCTGCACCAAGGCTGTGCAAGGTGTCCCACCATAGGCACTGGGCTCCAAAAAGCCAGCTCATGCACCAGGGATGGATCCCAATCTCACTGCCTGGGGGCCCCCTAACTCTCTTGATTATCCAGAGGGCCTAGTCCAGTCCCATGGGGGCTCCACAGCTATTGGTCCACAGTTCATGCGTTTCCACTAGTTTGGCTGGCCATCTCTGTACATTTTCCCATCATGATCTCGATGTCCCTTGCTCATAGAATCCCTCCTCTCTCTCATCAATTTGACTGCTGGAGGTCAGCCTGGCGCTTGGCCATGGATCTCTGCATCTGCTTCTATCCAGTTACTAGATGAGGACTCTATGATGACAGTTAGGGTATTTACTAATCTGATTACTGGGGTAAGCCAGTTCAGGAACCCTCTCGACTATTGCCAGTAGTCTAAGGTGGGGTCGTCCTTGTGGATTCCTGGGAAATTCCCTAGCACTCTGCTTTTCCCTATTCCCATGATGTCTTCATTTATCATGGTCCTTGCTCTCCTACTCTGTTCCTGTTCCAGCTCGAACCTGCCGCTCCCTTGCGTTCTCATACCCCATCCCTTGCACTCCATTACCCCCCACCCCCATCCCCAGTTTGCTCATGTAGATCCTGTCTTCACCTAGCTGCTTCTTTGAAGTGGTGACTTTAAAGTCATACCGTGGTTACAGTGTTTAAGGGTTTTGGTTTCTATTCTTCCTCCCCGACAGGTAAATGTCAGTAAATGTTGGCTATAGTGCCTCTTTCCCATTTATAATTGGAAAATACCACCTGATCATTAAGGCAAATTCATTCAGAATTCTTTACATCATATCCTTGGTAACATCCATACAAGAGTAACACATTTCTGCCTGTGTGTCACACCAAGCCATATTCGATAGCTGTAAAGAAGGCAAATGCTTGGTGAAACCTTCATTTTAGACAAGTCTATGCTTCTTGGCAATCTTAAGGGTCACCTTGTTAAACTTTACAAATATTTCTAAAACACAGGTCCAGCCTTGCCCAGAACTTTATTCTTGGTATTGAATGTGTTATTAATTTGCCAACTATTAATTAAGTGAAATAATCCTATAGCACTGTCAACTAGTAGACATAGTATTTCTCAGGGAGCCTTCCTATGTATGAGAAAAGATCATTCACTGTGATGGATAGCCTTCTACAGGTTTCTAAAGAATCCTGTTATTTAGCAGGTATAGCACATATGTGGTGTTCACATGACAACTTGTGGGAGTCAGTTCTCTCCTCCCACCACGTGAGTCCTAGCGATTGAACTTAGGAAGCCGCACCTGTGAAGTTTCAACAGTATGAACCTCCCACACCAGAGCTGCAGGGTGACACCACCAGCCGACGACATACGTGCAGGGACAGAGGGAATTCCACAAAGTCCCACCCCTGGATGAAGAACTATGGAGAATCAATGGGCTCTGAGAGAGGAAGAACCTGTGTTCTTCAGCGACGAGCTCCAGTCTCAAGAAGACAAACCTAAACACATGGACACATGACTAAAATGGATACTAAATGGAGAGAAACGGGATGGAAGTGATGCAAATGCAGTTTTTAATGTTTGAAATTTCCCCTACCATAAAAATCAAATAAGACAGTGGTCAAAAAGGTTAGTCTCAATTTCATTAGCTTTAAGATGAAAAAGATTTACTGGGGCCAGTGAGATGGCTCAGTGGGTAAAGGCCGCCCTGACAAGTCTAAGGACGTGAGTGTGATTCCTGGGATCCACATGGTGGAGGAGAGACAACCAACTCCCACAAGTTGTCGTTTGACCTTCACAGACGTCCTGTGGCATTCACGTGGCCCCACACATACACACGCTACACAAAATAAATATGAGTGTCCTAAGTTAAAAGAAACCACACCACTAACATAAAAATAGATTTATTGACTTGGGCAGTTAGTAAGCTTCTTGCCTTCAAGTTACTGATGGAAAAGGGAATTAACCGTGGAAGCATCCTGGTTCCTTGGATTGCCAGGACACCAGGCAACGCTACTGTTGCACCGTGTGGTAAGCCACACCATACTAGAAAACGGGCCTCTTGCTTGTTGCACAGTGAATTTTATTGCTGACAAATTGTAGCTGTTTTCATTATCTATGGGACAAAAATGATGGTATAAATGAGATTGCTTTATGCGTAACAGTTCTTAAGAATTCTAACCATTGATATCCTTGCCATACTTCATCAGCTTTTGAAAATATTAATTTCTTTAGGGTTCTTTCTTTCTTGAGAATCTTTTCTATGCAGGCCATAAATCTTCCTGTTGTTCAGGATGCTTTCATGCACTTGTCATAACAGTGTGCTTGTGGTGGCTCATTAAATGATGGATTGTCAACACCATTTGCCTTCTCATCAGCTCTTTCTAAACCATGACATCGCTCAGTGGAAAACCAAAAATCTACTTTGCTTGCATCTGTTCCATTACCCTTCGAGTAAATTCTTTTCCCAGTTAGAAAGTTGAGCTTTTCTCCAACATTGCGGAGATGGGATAATTTGCAGCCGTTTGTACCACTTGGTAAGTTCTCTTCTTTTTAGTCTTCTTTTTTAAAAGACCGTAAACATTCCAGGGACAACAGCCCTTGGAGATTTGACACAACTATGACAATTTTATTAGGATGTCTCTGTGTAAAACATTCTTTATTTCTGATGATCTTTTCATAGGCAAATCTATAAAACTGAACTTTAAATAGCAGAGTTTGTCATTAGCTTCCTTCATGTTTGACATTTTAAGATGTGATTTAAAGACACATGTCCAGCTATCAGAAGGACCAGAGGTTAGTGTCTGCATTGGAAGCACAAACTCTAGAACTCAAGTTTTTCTCGGTGATACCATTCTCCCAAGCATTGAGCAAAGTCTTGTAATGTGACAAGGTGACAAGGCTCAATTGTGTCCTGATTTATGTAGTAGCTATATTTGTGGACAATTGTACTGTACCTAAGAACTGTTTAATAGAGTCTTTAATTTCTAACTAAAGGAATTAGGAACAAAGTCAGTAATTAACTGTAATTGTAAATTATTAGTGTTATTATGATTATGAGTATTATAATTTTTAAAAAATCTGTAGTATGGGGAATAGTTCTCTGTAGTGTAGACTTCACTGAACATTGCTAGCTGCCTAGCACACCTGTTTCCGTTTATCAAAGGTTAGAACTATAAGCTTTCTCTTACTAGTAATGCTATGGAAGTGCTCTAGAATATTGTCCTGAGACTCTCCATTGGCTGGAAGGAGGGTAGAAGGGCAATGGGAGTTGACAAAAGGCCTCCCTTCAGCATTCTGTGCTTACAATTACTTAAGCCAGACCCTGTCCGTAAATGCCAGGAAGAGGGAGGAAGGGTGATGCTGAAATCCAGCAGACACACTGTCCTTCCCAGAGACAGATTTAGACATATTTTTCATAAGCAAAAACAAGTTTATTTGTCAAGCTATGGTCAGGAAGGTCACTTTTACTTATTTATAAAATGGTACTATAAAAATAAAGGATGTCAAGGAGGATATTGTCATGTCTAATTAGATATATCTGAAGAGGAAGTAAGAAAAATAATTAAAAAAGAATTTGCTCTGAAAATGGAGTTCTTTTTCAAAATATTTTAATGTCACCACCATGGTGAGTGAATGTGTGCCATGGCCTCCACAGCACCATTTTAAAGGCATGGTGGGCAGAGAAGTAATGAAGTTGGGATAAACCGTCTTTGCTATGGACTCACAGTTTCGTTTGCTCCTCCACACTGTATTGTAGCTTGTTTTCAGGAGGAAGCAGAGCAAAGTGACACTAGTTAATTAATAGTGTCACAGGTTAAAGGCAGGCGTAGAGATTAAGAGCATCCACATGTGTGAACGGGTCTTGTCTTGTAACCAATCTCTCATGAGGACAGTGACCATGTTTTACTTTTTATTACAACATTTGTGTCAGCTCCTTGGTATTCCTAAATCAGAGCCAGCTTTGAAACTCTCCAGGCTGGAGTGATGGGACCAAAGCTCTGCCCTGCGGTGTGGCTGTGTCATCTTTGAATCCCATGGCTACAGAACATTGGAAGGGGTGTGTGGGTTCCTCTCAAGAGAAGAGGCATCACACTCCAAGGACTCAACAGAACATATCTAGGAGATAATGTCTTTATAAAGATTGTTTGTTTTTTTCTGAGTGATTACTGAAAATTACTGGTAACAAGCTGTAGGAAAAGTTTTATTTGGCTGGGAATTCCGCCAGCACCAAGTCCCACTCTGAACCTCCAAACATTCTTAGCAGCTTGGCACTGAAGTGTCTTCTGCCATGGAAGGCAGTGTCTTTGGATACCTATCAATTTCTTTGCAAAATGTTCCGGGTCAGTCAACACCCAAAGTTGTTAGAGCCTCAGGCTTAATTGTCTTCCTCCCAGGCTCTTCTGGGCCAACTCTTCCTTTTAGCCAATTCTCACTTGTGTACTGGTAGACGTCTCTTTCTTGAAGAACCCGTGTACAACACCATGTGCCCAGGTTCACATGTGTCTACCATGCGCCCAGGGTCCCATGAGTCCTTTTAACTATCGAATGGGAAGAAATGGGCTATTGCTCTAGGTTGCAGTTAGAGAACACCAAGGTACTCTTTCTTTGAACAGCTTATCCCATTTTAGAAACACCGAGTCAGCACTTCTGGGTCTGTATTAGAAGGTAGGACAGCATCATGGTGGACTTAAGATCTTTGTTCATTCTGGAACCAGACAGACTAGATCCAAACATTAGCCCTTCCACTAGCCATGTAAATGCTCTTCACTGAACCCCTACTACACCATTCAATGGGTACATTACTCAACACAGGATGGTTTCTTCATACCCTTGCAGAACTGTCTTAATCCAAATGTATAGATATCCCAGATGAAGTTCAGGGGTGGACCCCTGGGTTTCAATGGGGGTTCTTCTATCCCATCTGAAGCTGATATCTCAGGTACCCTGAGACAAGTTAAAACAGAAGGAGCTGCAGGCCAATGAAGAAGGGATGTTCTGTGATTTCATGAAAGTCCCAGGAACCACTTCCTAGCTTAAATACACACAACTCTAGTTGTGCCAGCAAATAACAGAAAGCAGCGATAACTACAGAACCCAGGTTTTCAGCAGAATTCACAGGCTCTTGCTGGTTTCCCCCTAATGGGCTGAGCATTAATATGCATTTCCAGTTTTGGAGGCAAGGGGTAGGGCATGAGAAGGGGCAAATGGACTCTACCAAAAGCAAAGTTTGTCTGTTTTAAATGCATGCCTAAGTGCAAAGGAAGGCCTGCCCTTCCAACTTCAAGATAATAAACCTTTGCGATGAGCCTCCTTATCAAAGTAAGTCAAGTGAGCCTGCTGTTTGGCCCCCAGATCCACCCGATGTTAACTCCCAGGCTCAGAAGAGCTGGCATTTCTCCTGAGCGAGTGATGGTCTTTAAGGGAGAGTTTTGCATACTATCTGCTGCCCACTGCCCCCTATGCTTTTGTGTGTGTTAGGGTTGCTTTTTACAAGACAGGAAGACTTTCTTTTCAGGAAAATATAGTGAACTGAACAGTCCTTTGTATAGCCCACAACCTAGGGAGAGAGGTTTCAAATCTCCTTAGTATGGAAGGCAAAGGTGGGCTGAGCCCTAATAAAGGAAACCATTTTAAGTTTGATGAGCTGAGAGAAGGGAGACTATTAGAAACTCTGGAAAAATCCCAGAAGGTAGATTTTCTCCTTTTTAATATAAATGTGTGACCAGCCTGTAAGAGCTGACTTGATCTATATGCTCCTGGTGGGCACTGGCCTTGAAGGCTGCTACTGTTAGCTGGGAAGTGCCCCCCAGCACCCTTTCCTGGGATAGGGCCAATGCTAAGGCCTTATGCAGGACAGCTTTATGCACTGTGCTGGAATAATCTTAACTGTCACCTAATTAAACACATTTGAATGTCAGCTCACAATGCAAACACTTCGTAATACTCTGGAGTGGGGCAAGTTTTTTTTTTTCATGGAATATCAACAATTTATAAAGCTTTAATTTTTTTATTAAAAATTCTATTTTCTGCGTTTTCCTGAGGTTCTCCATGAGTTATTTTAAACTATGGAAGGAAATCATGGACTTCCCACCTCACCTCTACTGGCTCTCTGCTTTTTCTACTCTGGTGAAATCACTCAATCCTAGTCTGGAAGAAGTAGAGTGTTTCAACCTCTACTTGGGCCCTAGGACCAGAGTTGATTATTTTTGCACAGGGACATTCAAACACCAGACATTGTATTTTTTTTTCTCCTGGTAAAGATATCTGGACATTGAAGAAGCATGCCTCAGCCCTGCTCCAAGAATGCTTGCAAGTGCACATTATGGGGACTCAAGAGAATTGGCTGTAATTTTTTTTAAATTCAGTCCCCTCGAGGTTCACGAGAAGGTTCTCTGCATAGCAGTAACTGCTGCTTGGAGGAAGGCTGCACCCATACTGCCTCCCCCCCAATCCTCACACTCCAGCAGCATCCAGTGCTGTAGGGTGTAGCTGCTGCAGCCGTTGCACACATTAGGTAATACCCCCCACCCCACCCCGTTAGACTGCAGATGTGTGAACTAGTTTAAAACTTTTATTGGGGTTTTTTATTAGACTCCAATGCAGTCCCAGCCTCTTTACACTCGCCAACTTTGCCAGTTGCTCACAAGTTCTAACAAATTAGGAATACCTAATGCCTAAGCTATTCTTACACTTTGGGGGCAAAACTCCCAAACAAATCATCATCTTCCCCGTGAATCCAGTCTCCCTCTGAGAAACTGTACTTACAGGCAGAAGGGCACTTGAGCCAGGCTTTTATTGTGGCTTTATAATAACAGCGCACTTCAATTCCCTCAGACACTTAACAGCCAGGGTGCTTTATCATTTTCTGCCTGGACATAGAATGCCCTCTGTCCTGTCTTTGACGCCCTTCCAACTTCATGTTTTCCTCTTCCTTGTACTGTATACAATACTTAAGTCACTTTTACATGCCTTTGAATGTCAGGCTGGCATCTTTAAAGGCTCACATTGGCTTCGGATCCCTAGGATCAGAGCTGCTGAGGCAGGAGGTCCCAGCTGTCACTCAGCCTGATGGAAGAGCAGGAGGAAAGGGGATTTCTCTCTGGGATGGGGAGGCACAGTGGCCTGGTCTTTGACACCAAGGTTTTGAATCATGCGCCATCAAAGCAAGCTCACAAGACTGTCCAGCTCCTTCACTGGAGAAAGACATTGTTTCCTGTATTGAGACAAACTTCCACAGAGTGAACATGCACACAGTGATTTCTTTCTCCATGCTGTTGGAATGCACCAGGAGTGGGAGTGGGTTGTCTCCACTCACCAGCCCTTAAACTTTGCCCTTGATGTCTTAATTCAGACACCACCATGACATTCTTATATAGTAATAGCTACCCTGAAACATGGGTCTTTCAGGTCAATGGAATGATAAGACAGCATAACCTTGTAGAAGATGAAAGGGGTCAACTGAATTACTACAATGCTCTATTCAAACCCATCAGAATACATTTAATGCAACACACAAGCCAAGAATATGAAGATTGCATGTTCTGAGCACAACTCAACATTCAAAAAAAAATGAGGCCAATTCAGAGCACCACACAGTTTTTTCTTTCTTTCTTTCCTTCCTCTCTCCCTCCCTCCCCTCCCTTTCTCCTTCCCTCCCTCCCTTCCTCTCTCCCTCCCTCTTTCTTTCTTTCTTTCTTTCTTTTCTTTCTTTCTTTCTTTTCTTTCTTTCTTTCTTTCTTTCTTTCTTTCTTTCTTTCTTTCTTTCTTTCTTTCTTTCTTTCTTTCTTTCTTTCTTTCTGAAGTTTCTGTTTAATTCCTGCTCACAACAGTAATTTCCTTCAGTGACAGACAGGAAATGGTTTATTAATTCCCAGAAAATTATATAGATGTTTAATCATGGTAGATCTAGATTTTATCCCATGAAGTCTTCATAGAATTGTTAAAGGATCTTAGGAATTAGAGACTATGGATTCCTGACCCTCACTCCTGAGTTCTTCCCATGACACTCTACAGCTTCTTGTGGGGTTTCTGGGGGAACTACTGAGGTGTGGAATAGCTGCCGCCTCTCATTGGGGGTATGCGGGGAAGATGGTATGAAAGAAAGGTAGAGACTCACCATAAAGCCTGACTGTCTTCCCCTCTCACCACCATGAGCAAGATCAGGGGCCAGGTTGGTTAGGATCAGGGTCAGGGAGGGCCAGGGCTTCTATTTGTTGTACTGGGAAGGCACTGTTGATGATAGAACTGTGGATTCACACCAGATGTGGTGAGCATATCAAAGCAATAAGCATCCCCAGTCTGTGTTCAGACTGGACGGCTCTTGCCTTCCTGAACAGGTAATGGGTTGATACACATTTGTTGGGGTTTGTTGTTTTGAGACAGAGTCTCCTGTAGCCCAACTGGCCTCCTTTTTGCTAAATAGTTAAGGATAACCTTGAACTTCTGATCCTCATGAATACTAAGATTACAGGCAAGTACCACAACAGACATGTACTTGACTGTATGTGTTGGTGGGTATTAAATTCAGGGTGTCATGCATACCTGGGTACTCTGTTAACTGAGTCACATCCCTAATCCCTAGACTTATGTTTGAATTCATTATGCTTATGGACCTCTGAGAATTTCTACCTGCCATCACTCACTACTTGCTCATTTCCCCCTCAAAATGATCCAAGGCTTATGGTAGATTCAGGGCTTGGAAGCACACAAAGAGAGGAACAAGGACCTTACAAGTTAGAGGGTCACTAACAGATGAGGAAACCTGTCTTAGTGAGGGTTTCTATTGCTGTGCTGAAACACCATGACTCAAAAGCAAGTTGGGGAGAAAAGGGTTTGTTTGGCTCACACTTCTACGTTGTAGTCCATCATTGGAGGAAGTCAGGACAGAAATTCAAACAGGGCAGGAACCTGGAGGCAGGAGCTGATGAAGAGGTTGTAGAGGGATGCTCCTTACTGGCTTGCTCATCATGATTTGCTCTGGCTGCTTTCTTACAAAACCTAGGACCACCAGTCCAGGGACGTCACTTCCCACAATGGGCTGGGCCCTCCCTCATATATCACTAATTAAGAAAATGCCCTACAGGCTTGCCTACAGCCAGATCTTACAGAGACATTTCCTTAATTCAGGTTTCCTCCTCTCAGATGACTCTAGCTGTGTCAAGTTGACAGGAAACTATCCAGTACAAAAACTAAACAGTAAATCATACTCATTCATTCATTCATTCATTCACTCATTCATTTGTTCATTCAATATATATTTATTTAAAAAGTATGACAGATATGTATAAGACACTGGGCTAGGAAAGGCATAGTATAGAAAATTCAATACTACTTGTTAAGCCACAGGCAGTTTAATGAGGAAAAGGCTTAAGAGTGTTGAACACCATGAACCTTAATGCTTTGTACATAGACTATTTTAGATTATATAAAGTTTGTATCATATAAAAGGAAATTTGCCTTTGTCAAACTTTCTATAATCCAGTCAATTTGTCATAGAGTGTGAGGTCATCAGGTCTTACCTGCCATGCCTCTGTGGTAACATCCTTATTCTCTTCTCTACCTTGGTCCCATTGCATCAGATCCTCTTACCACAATGAGAGATATCTTTCCTGGGGCTGGCAAGATAGGTGGGAATTAATAGGATCCATATGGGAGGACAATTTAGGGAGTGAGAAATGCATGTGAATATCCAGAGAAAGGAGAGTTTCTGCCGCGGAGGGAGGGGAAGAAGACTGTACACTTAGACCAGACAGATGGGAGGAGGTGAGCCTTGGGGGGGGGGGTCTATCTCGGAAGATCATGAAGGATTTATGGGTCACATAAAACTCTTCCATAAGAATTTATTCTAAGAGCTCAGGAGACCATGCCAAACTGGCACCAATGACCACAGTCTCATGCTAGGAGAAACCCTGGGCTGACCTAGCCTGGTCTTTGGCATCCTGGTCACTGTGTCCCCAGGAAGCAGGAGGAGTAGACTGGTACCCATACTGGACAGAGTGGCTTCAGCGATGGGAAGTTCACAAATCCATGAGAACTAATTCTCATTCATTAATTTTCTTTCTCCCTCCCACACCCTCCTCTCCCTCCCTGCATCCCTCCCTACTCCCCCCCCCCCTTTTCTTTTCCAAACCAACCACTTTAAAGCAAACAGTTCAAATACATGTAGTGCAGTGGCAGTGCTGGCCAGTCACCATTGCCGAGTTCCATGATGTTTCCATCGCTTCAAAATATTACCTTGTACCTATGGAGCAGTTTGTCCCACCGAACCTTCTGCTGCTGGCCCCTGACAACAACCAATTCAACCACTCACAGCTGTCTCCATGGGATTCATTTGTTCTGGACTTTTCCTATGACTGAAACAATTCAACACCTCACTTTTGGTATATGGCATCTTTTGCTGAGTGGCTCATATATTTTGTAACCCGTATTAATAATTCCTTCCTTCTCCCCCCCTACTTCTTTTAAAATTTTATTTATTTGCTTATTTATTTTAATCCTGACTGTAGTTTTACCTCCCTCCTTTCCTCCCACCCCTTCCCTCTACCTCCCCTCTGCCCCTCTCCCCCAATCCACTCTTCCTCTGTTTCTGTTCAGAAAGGGGCAGGGTATCAACAAAGCATGGCTTATCAATCAAGTTGCAGCAAGACTAAGCACCTCCCCTTGTATTCAGGCTGGGCAAGGTGACCCAGTATAAGGAATAGGTTCCCAAGAGCCAGCCAAAGGGTTAGGGACAGCTCCTGCTCCTGTTGTTAGGAGTCCCACAATAGACCAAGCCTTCCTAAGGCCGAATAATAGTCAATACCTTTCTTTTTTTTTTTTAACATTTTTTAAGATTTATTTATTTATTATGTATACAGCGTATATGACTGCAGGCCAGAAGAGGGCACCAGATCTCATTACAGATGGTTGTGAGCCACCATGTGGTTGCTGGGAATTGAACTCAGGACCTCTGGAAGAGCAGTCAGTGCTCTTAACCTCTGAGCCATCTCTCCAGCCCGTCAATACCTTTCTACCTTTGAATACCTCTGATAAAATTTCTTCATAGAGATTTTAAATACTATTTCTAACATCCACGCATTAATCTAGTTTTCTTATTACATCAGAGGAAAGAAAATGAAAGTATTTATAAGGAAATAGGCAAAAATGGTACAATAGCCTTTTACAAAAAAAATTTATATACTTGGTGGTTCCCTATTGATCATCATAACAAGGAATAAATTGATGTTTTAGCTGTATTGACTATGGGTACAACCCAGTTCTACCATGACTAAAAAGTTTGAGCAATATTTTAGTTGTAATATGTGGTGCCTTCTTAAGTTCCCAGGCTTATGTCTTAAAGCCACTTATATTAAATATCCCTAGAATGGAAGATGTTCTGTTTGAAGACAGAGACAGAGAGAGAGAGAGAGAGAGAGAGAGAGAGAGAGAGAGAGAGGATGTGTGTGTATATACATGTGTGTATCTGAGTATATGAATGTGCATGTGTGTGTTTATGTATATGGGTGTGTGTTAGAGAGGGTATGTGTGTGTATGTGAGTGGTGTATTTTTAGGAATGTGTGCATGGGCATGTGCCTTTATGTGTACACGTGGAAGTCAGAGCATGCCAGATGTCCTGCTAGCTCCAGTGAGCTTCCTGTTTTTGTCCCATACTTCTATGTTGGGGTTGTAGGCAAATGTACCTACACCTAGCTTTTGATGTGGGTTTTGGGGATTTGAACTCAGGTTCTTATATTTGTGCAGCAAGTACTTTTACCCACTGAGCTATTTCCCCAGCTCCTGAACAATTTTTAAACACATGTAAGTAAAATAGTTATGGAAAGCAAATCCCCATGGGGCTGGAGAGATGATTCATTAGTTGAAAGTTTGTACTATTCTTGCAGAGGACCCAAGTTTGGTTCCCAGCACCTACTTCAGGCAGCTTTCAACCACCTGTAATCCCTGGTCTCAGGATGTAATGCCCTCTTCTGGTCTCCATGGGTATCTGCACTCATGCTCACATCTACCCCATACACACATGATTAAAAACAATAAAAATAAATCTCAAAGAATTAAATCTCCATTGCTTGCTGCTTTAATAAGCTAGAGACTCCATTTTGTACCTTGAACAATCCTGTCTCAAATCAATAGTTACCCAAAGCTGCTTCATGAATGTGCCTCGTGGAAGGAGAAAATGAACCGATTAATGTTTTGCAGACAAGGGGGAAGGACATCTTTTCTTGTTTAACTCTGGATCTATTTTCTCAGATTGTTGACTCCGAGTGTTTCCTGTGTTTTGAATGTGGATGCTTCAAGTCTAATCATTCCATTATCTACAGTTTGGATCTTAGAATTTTCTTGGCTTTTAACAAAATTTGTGCAAATAACCATTTATTTTGATTCCTCAGAAACAAAACAAAATAAACAAAACTAACAGTGCCTGGTGTTTGCACCTCTATCTAGACTGAGGCAAGATGTGAGGCGCTGTCTAGGGCTTCATGATAACCCATGGGATAAACCAAGGGAAGGAAGCCCCATGTGATGTACCACCCAAGTTAGGCACCAATGAAGTGCTACTCAGTAGATGATTACTAGCCTGCTACCACCAGTGAATCTCTTGGCCCAAACAACCCTATGAGCACCCCTGGTCCTACGCTAAAAGATCTATCCATCTGCTCAGAAACCTTCTCTCTGAAATCTAGAAGACTTTTGGAGCCTTGACTGGTCTGAGTCACATGGGACACTTTCAGACTGACTTGTTCAGTCTGGTTGTGTCCCATCATAGTTTCACAATGTGGTGGTTTGAATGAGAAATGTCCCTCATAGTCTTGTGTATTTGAACACTTAAATGGTCCTCAGTTGCTTGTGTTGTTTGGGGAGGTTATGGAACCTTTAGGCTGTAAACCTTGCTAGAGGAAGTATGTTACTGAGGGAGGTCTTTGAGCTTTTAAAGCTTGGTCTCTCTCTCTCTCTCTCTCTCTCTCTCTCTCTCTCTCTCTCTCT
>CABHPP010126125.1:27813-39265 GCA_902168425.1 Peromyscus attwateri
TCTCTCTCTCTCTCTCTCTCTCTCTCTCTCTCTCTCTCTCTCTCTGCTTTCTGTGTGCAGATGAGATGTGATCCTGCACTCTCACAGTCCTATGGCCATTTCTTATCCATGTGATGGACCAGTATTCTCTCTGGAACCTTAAGCCAAAATAAATTCCTCATAAATAAATTGCTTTTAGCCCAGGTATTTTATCACAGCAATAAACAAGTCACTGGTACACACACACACACACACACACACACACACACACATACTGAAAACCATGTTTTCATATAAATAGTGCTTCTCTTGGTTCAGATCTTAGATACTGACTCTGAGTCTTTATAATAGGACATGACCTAGCAACTTCCCTACCATTGAGATTCTCAGTGAAAGTCCTGAAACTGAGAGAAATGTGATATAAAAACCACTTTCAAAACATAACCTTCTAGTATCCATCATGGATAATACAGCAAGTCTCAACACCCACATCCCACGAAGCCATCCTAGGCTAGATAATCAGAGGTAGAGACTTATTGGTAAGGGATACCATTGGTGGGAAGTCACAGACAAAAATATTACTTGCTGTTCTCCCCACCACAAGAAAGGTCTTCAGAGAAGCCTACAGAACCCTGGTCATACTTTGGACAAGATTTTAGTTTGGAATAATTGTGATAAAGGGCACTTGCTATGGGTTCTTTCAGGATTGGGGATTTGTTTTGAGAAGGGAAAGCCAATTCAGTCCACCTTTGCCTAGAGAACTCTACAGGCAGATGACTGGCCGGAGTTGCCTGTGATAACAAGCGAGGAGAGGGCAGACACAGACCGACATAACAGGCACAGACCAAGTTAATCTACACTGGTAACATTTTCCACATCGTTTTTATTAGTTCTAGACTAACGTTAGTCAACCTTGGTGCTATTATCTCTTGGACACAAGTAGCTCTTTGATGTGGGAGGTTGTCCTGTGAGTTACAGAATATTTGGCAGCATCTACAGTCTCTACCCACTAGCCTCCAGTCATATGTCACAGGTAGAACAGCCAACTAAGTTTCCAGACATTGTCACACACTGGGTGTATAAAAGCAAATTTGCACCTGATTAAGAACGGAGGATCTAGACCATCAACAAAGCAAAGAAAGCTGTAAACTGTAGTGTTTGTACATTTTCATGGTGTATACACTCCCTAGTGGATTTCAAAATGATAGTGTGGTGTGACCACAGGCAAAGCTGGGAGGAAAGACATACAGAGCATGTCCACAAAGCTGCCGTTACACACAGAGACTCGATGATGCTCCCTTAATACACAGGCTATCCCAGATGCTCTCATTATCCATAGTGTTCCTTGATGTTTACATTGTACTGAGTGTCTGCAATGCCACTGTTTCTGGTACATCACAGCCAGTGTGCAGGTTCCATTCAAATAATGACGTAGTGTTAAGCTTTGAAAGGGCATTATCAGGGCTCTAGAGGAAACTCCATGGTTAAGATCACTAGATACTCTTCCACAGAACCTGCGTTTGATTTCTAGCATCCACATGACAGCTCACAATCATCTATAACTCCAGTTCCAGGGGATCTGATGTCCCCTCTGGCACCAGGCATGTAAGTGGTATATTTACCTACATGCAGGCAACATACCCACACACGAAAAATAATTTTTAAAAAGGAAATGCATCATTATTATGTTTAATATAGTGTATTTGTTGGAAAGTTTAGAAACATTACTGTTCAGTAGTGACAGTGTTTGACAATCAACATATATAATTTCTAAAATTTGACCAATCTTTTCATGTGTCAAGATGAACTGACTAACACATGTCAGGTTTCTAGTTAAAACAGGAAAGCTGAGTCAGAAGGAATTCTGTCTGCATCGTACAGTGTAATGCCAAATGGACCTTGGATTATTGAGCATATAATTATAAAAGCCAAGTGTGAGCTAGGAATCCGCCTATCCCCAAGAGGGGCTTTCCCTGGTAGCGTGTTTTGGAACTTGGGAGACAGTCTCAGCCCCTTCAGTTGCTTGTGTATCCAACAGTAGAGTCTGGGTATTCTATGTTATCCTCGGTCATGCCCTATTCACTGGAGACCATCATTTTCTATGGTGCACTTTGGTTCCAGGAATCTTGGGACTCTTGTCCTTGATGATCTGCCTGTCTCCGTCACAGCATCTCTCTGATCAGTTAAGGTCACAGCTTGGGATCTAAGCCACAGTTTAAGCTTCGTATTTCTCCTTGATACACATTTTCACAATATCCTTTAAGAAACATATTTTCTCAAACTCCTTAGTATGGATGTTTGGGGTTTTTTTTCCATGTGAGAAAAAAGATCTTATTTCTCAATTTGGATGATACAAGAGAATCTGTCACCCTTCCCATTCATCTTCTTAATGCAATGCAGAGGATCCAAAACTCATCTAAGAATGTGTCAGGGCTGAGGACACAACTCTGTTGGTAGAGTACTTGCCCACCGTGCACAAAGCTCCGGACTGGTCCCCCCCACCTCATGAACCTGGCATGATGACATATAGCAGACAGCTGCAACCCCAGAACTTGGGAAGTGGAGGCAAGGGGTGGAAAGCATCAAGTCCAAGGTCATCTTCAGCTGTGTGTACGAACTGCCTCCAACAGAGAAGAGTGTTTCAGAGTATGAGATAGTTGACTCTTAAGTAACATTAGCAACAGGTGTGTCAATGTGATCCATATGTATGGTATCATAAATATATGTATGTAAGATTCTGTGTGATATATGTGTGCTTCAATATTTTCAGTTTTACACACACACACACACACACACACACACACACACACACACACACACAGATTAGGTAGAGGGAGGGAGGGAGGAAGGAGAGGGAGAGAGAGAGAGATCTCACACAAATCAAGACTCAATGAAGCAAATGCCTGGCAGTTTTAGTCTCCCCGGCCTGGCTTTGTAACCTTTTTGTCTATGCTGAGATGTTAGCAGTTCACCTTGATAGCTGTCTCACAGAAGTCCTGGTGCTGATCATCACATCAAAAGCAACATGTTTTGTCATGACTGCATGGGTCACCTTCTGGAAATGAGCCTATCCATAGGGAAACTTCGAGACCCAGACTCAGAGGAGCAAACTTCAGGGAAGATTGACCAGTCATTCTAGAGCAGTGGTTCTCAACCCCTTTTGGGGTCCAATGACCCTTCACAAGGAGTCACCTAACACCATCGGAAAACAAAGGTATGTGCATTATGATTCATAACAGTAGAAAAATCACAGTTATAAAGTAGCAATGGAAATAATTTTATGGTTAGGGGTCACCACAACATAAGGAACTGTATTAAAGGGTCATAGCACTAGGAAGGTTGAGAACCACTGCTGTAGAATCTTAAATTGACCCTGCTGTGGGAGAAGGAGCCATGTACTCTCATGACTTCAAGCTTAGTGGGCTACAAAACTTAAAATTTATTTATCATTGAATTACATATGTATGAATCTGTAGGCAGAAGTTTCTGTCCCATATGCCACTCCCAAGTAACTACACAGAGGCTTAATATTAATTATAAACACTCAGCCAATAGCTTAGGCTTATTAATAGCTCACTCCTATATTTTCAATTAACTCATATTTTTATCTACACACTGAAGTGGTATTGTGTTCCCCAAAATATTGTGTATGCTAATAAACTAATCTGGGGTCACAGAACAGAACAGCCACAATATTAAACATAGAGGATAGGCAGTGGTAGCACACACCTTTAATCCTAGCATTCCAGAGGCAGAAATCCATCTGTTCAAGGATACAGCAAAGCACGGTGACTCATGCCTTTAATCCCAGAAAGTGAGTCTTTAATCCCAGGGAGTGATGGTAGAAAGCAGAAAGGTATATAAGGCGTGAGGACCAGAAACTAGAAGCATTTGACTGGTTAAACATTAGGCTTTCGAGAAGCAGTTCAGCTGAGATTCATTCTGGATGAGGACTCAGAGGCCTTCAGTCTGAGGAAACAGGATCAGCTGAGGAATTGGCAAGGTGAGGTAACTGTGGCTTGTTCTGCTTCTCTGATCTTCCAGCATTCACCCCAATAACTGGCCTTAGATTTGTTTTTATTAATAAGACCATTTAAGATTCCTGCTACAATTACCTTTTCTCAGTACAGCATGTCCATCTTGCTTTCTCTGCATCTGCTTTCTGCTCCCTCTGACTCTGCCCTTCTTCCCAGCATTCTTTGTTTAGCTTTCCCTCTAACCTTATCCTGTCCAGCTAGCAGCCAGTCATCTTCTTTATTAAACCAACCACAGTGACATATATTCACACAGTGTAAAGGAATATTCCACATGAATCAGTATATGTCAATTTTAAAATACAAAACTAGAGTACTGGGAAGAGAGTACAGCCCATAAAGCATTCGATTCACAATATAAAGACATGAGTTCGGATCCTTAGCACCCATGTGAAAAACCAGATGTGGTGGTGGCTCACACCTGTAATCCCAGCCCCAGAGAGGTAGAAACAGGAGGATTCCTAGATCTTACTGACCAGGGAGTCTCGCTGATTCAGTGAGCTCCAGGTTCACTGACAGACTGTCTCAAAATTAAGATGGAGAAGTGGTTGAGAAAGACATCTGATGTGGACCTCTGGCTTTCACACACATGTGCACACATGAACATATACACACATGTACCACACATACTCTCACAGAAAACCCAAATAACATTTTAAAAACAAAGTTGAATTCTGTTGAGGCATAGCTAAAATGAGTACAGAAAGCTAGCTCATTCTTAGTGGAAAAAAAATTGAAGCTGTAGGAATTGCACTCAATTTTCCCAGCCTCAAAAATAATGAAAGAAAAACAGAGCAACTAATACTAGGTTTGTTTGGATAGGTGAGATCAGTGATCGAATGTCAGCCCTCAGTCAGCCCTCAGAAGTTATCATCCAGGCTAGTGGGTTCATTTTATCGCTGGATTTTACTCTGCTAGTTTGTTTTAGAAAGGAATAACTATGCCCATTTTCTCCACATCCCACTCTGTACCTGAAGTTCCCCTTTAGTTGGTAAAGCCAAGAGTCACTTCCTACCACTGTTAATGCCTGTTTTGAGGTTTCCCATGCAGATAAGCAAAATGGTAAATAAAAGAGGTGATTAAAAATGAATTAGAAATTGTGGGCATTAAAATACACACACACACACACACACACACACACACACACACACACACACACATATATTTCGATCTTCATTTAAACCCAACTGTAAAGACCAAACTCTGGAAAACACTGAAATCCTTTGAGAGGAATAAAGTTCTAAAGTGGTCTCGTGTGCATAAATATAACGTAAAAAAATAGTCTCTAAAATAATATTAGTTTTCAACGTCAATTTTTCTTTAACATCAGCTCCTTTTTTGGCTGTTTATTGAAAAATTCTACAGACAGTAGCTTATTTTTCCACCAACCTCAGCACCTGAGATTTTTGGCCAATGGATATAAGACCAATAAAATTGCCTATAAAATGTAACTTTATGCCATAACTTACACAATGTTTATAGAATGTATTTCAACATTCACTCCCCCCTCTCCCCAAAGTAAACATCTCTGGCTGTGTTCAGCCTATAACAATGGAAAACAAAAATAATTATGCTTAACAATGGTAAGGCTCGCTCTGGATTGTGTTGCTGTGTTTTATACCTTTACCTGTGCAAAAGGAGATGGCTCCTCACTTAGCATAGAGCTGCTCTGGGCGTCACCCGGAGGATGTTGAGGCATGCTTTCTTTCACATGTTTTATTTGCTTGATTTGCAAGCACTGTAATGAGTTATATCTCTGCATACCTGAGATACTATGGTGAGCCAATGGGACTGCTCGACTGATAGAATCTCCCCACTGTGTGTGCCAGCCTCTGGATCTTCCCCTGGAGCGGCATTTCCTGATTCCTTTGTCTCTCTCTGTTATCTCCTCTAGTTCTGTGTTCAGCATCTCATTTTCAGTTACTCATGATCGTTCTCTGTCAGCTTGTGCTCTTTTCCACTCAGTACCTCCCATCTAAATCATTTTTTCCAGAAATACTTATATCATTTCTTATATCTTTTATTTCTTTCCTCACAGAAGACTGTGAACTTCATGATGGAGAGGATTTTGTCCTACCTTACTTTTTTTTCATGGCTTGAGCAGTGTTGGGTATATAGAGGGAATGAGGTAGATATTCTTGTGTAAATGAATTAATGAAGAGAGGCTACTTTATGCACACATTTGTTATGCTTATTATTAATTACTTATTTTTTAAATTAAACATTTTATTGAATATTTACACACATATAATGTGTTTGGATTCAGCTTACACCCCATTATTTCCCATCCAGTTCTTTGGCTAACCCTCCTTTGTTCCCAACTTGAACGCACGCTCATGTTATCTCTTTCTCTCGTCCCCTCCTCCTCTTTCTTTCCCTCCCTGTCTTTATCTTCCAGGGCACACTGAATCAGGCCATTTATTTATGAAGAAGAAATTTTGGCATTTCTTTCTTACAGTAGACCCACTCTGACAACTACATAGGCTGTATACAGCCATGTTCATCGTGAACATTTAGAGAAAACTCCAGAAGGGAGGCCAGTTTGCTGAATTTCATGCTCTTTTTTTTTTTTTTTTTTTTTTTTTATTGATCAAAAAAAAAAAGAAGGACAAAATTGGAGCTGTAAGGATTTGGCTCATCCAGTACAAGGAAACAGTTATGAAGCCTTTTGAAAAGGTGACTCACTGGAGAAGTGACTTACCCCTCAGGGAGGTTCTGGGTCACACCTTGGAATGTGCTCTGGGCACAGACTTCCTTCTAAAGCAGTGGGAAGCAGGTGGGAAGCACAGTGGCCCGCAACAACTGATTTGTGACTGGTTAGCGACTTGGAAGAGAAGTGCTATTCCAGCCAATAGCAGAGGGAAATGGACGCTCGGGCTTTTCCCCTTCCTGTTTCTAGTCTTTGTGTTTTCCTAACCAGCCAGGGCTGCTCTTCCTATCTGAGTATCCAAAGGGGAAAAGGGAGTTAGGATTTGTCTGTTTTCTTTTTCTTTGCATTGCTGGCAATCGGACTCAGGGCCTTACTCACGTTTGGTGAATTGCTACCAGGAACACAGTATTTCATACTTGAGCTGTGTTTGTTTTATGTTGTGTCTGACAGTGACTTTCTTGGAAGACCTTTTCCTCTAGAGTGTGACATGAGAGCACATTTCCCCTCACCATTCCTCATCCCTTCAGTGCCAAGGCTGGTTTGGGGCACACAGTAGGCTCACAACAAACTTGATCTGTGACACAGTAGCTCTGCCCGAGGGTAAGAAGCCAGGGCTGTGCTATCTCTTGGTTCCTGTGGCAACTTTTTGTGCTAGCTTGACAGATAGAGAAAATTATTTTCTGGGCATGCAAACTTAGTTTGCCCTAGCCAAACATAGAAAGCTGTCATGTGAATATTTTTGAACCTCAAAAACAATTTTGGTTTAACTTTGGGCGGGCGGTGGCTCTCATTTGTCCCACACAGTCCACCCATCTCTTATTAGGACATATAATTCCAACAGTGCTGACTATCTTCACATTTGTGAACAGCGTGTCCTCTGGACACTGTTCCGTATGCACGTTGCTTCTTTAAGAAGCTCGCTTGTAGCTTATAATTAAACGCAAGAATCAGCAGCTGCTGAAACCAAGGATAGCCTAGAGCGCATGTTTATGAGATTCTCAGGCAGGAGGTAGTCATGTCAGAGCCGCTATTGTCATGCGTCTGGCTGTTCCCAGCAGACCTTCGCACGAATCCCATCTGGTCATGCCTCTCCACTTCAGCCCACTGTTTCCTCTCAGAACTGGCAAAAACAACTGTATGAGGAAAACATTTCACAAGAGAAGTCTCCCATACTTCTGATTTATAAACCATAGATGTCTTGGGCTCCTCTAACACATGCATAGAGTGCTTCTTTTGTTGTGGATGGCCAGGGAAGATATGCGCAGACTGTGGAAGCCCGTGGATGCGCAGACTGTGTCTCCCTTTTGTTTGTCTCCTTAATAGAAAATTTGAGAATTTTTAATGTTTATTTAATATTATATATAGTTATATACTAACTATATATGATAATGAATTTCTTTATGGCATCTTCATACATGCATATAATAAATATTGATCCTATCCATCTATCATCCTTTCTTGCCCTTCTCTTTCCAATTAGACTACTTTCTACAGACAGTCTAATTTTTTGTTTTTTTGGTGACTCCCATGAGTTTAATTAGGGTTGCTTTCAGGGGCATTGCTGGTAGGTGACTGATAGAGCACAGGCTACTTGCCAGTGCCTACACCACAAAGAAAACATATTAATAGAGGATTTTGATAGATAGTAGGCAGAGGATTAACTGAGTCTTCAAGCCATGGAAATCCTCTCACACCAGGTCAACCTGGAGCAGTTGTTTACCCAGGTGGCTCCTTACTCTTGTAAACAAGAGAATTCTTCTCTGGGATCAGTGCATAGTCTAGGTCTAGGCTCTGAAGCACAGTACTCAGTCACACACAGTGCCCAATCTGAGTAAATTCCTGCTTTGAAGCTGTCACAAACCCCACAGGCAGTCTACCCACTAGTTCAGAGCTTCTGACCTGGTATGTCTAGGGGTATCTGTGGCAATGGATGCACTGCAGATGGGTTCTGGGTGTGCTAAGACACTGATTCAATGGGACCCTGTGTGATCTGGACAGGTTCTGTGCCACCCAGCCCACAGCCATTCTCTTCTGGCCATGAGCTATCTCACCCATCACTTTAAGACAGTGAGTTCTCAAAGTATCATTTTTCATATGATATGAATTATGAATTAAAAAACGTTGGGAAGCACTGTTGCAACCCAACCCCCAAATTTTATGGATGAAACCTTAAGTCATTTCTATGAGATGTGAGCTTGCATACAGCTGAGGTAAGGCTGTGTACAGTTTGTGTTGTGGTTAGCTGTCTTCAAGGTGACTTAAATCCCTGCCTGGGAATAGCTGGCAAATCACCCAATGAATGGCAGGTAACAGCTCTCAGCAGGGCATACGCATTGAAAACACATTACTACCAAATAAAGGGAAAATGAACACCTGGGCATCATCAACAGTGATCTGTGCTGCATCCCCGACATGCCGTCGGGTTGCAAGCCAGTTAAGCCTGAGTAGCCTATCTGAAGTTTCAGCTCGATGCTGGGTTTGTGTATTCAGACAAAATTATGGTTTCAAAAGTCAGGTTCTCCAGAAATGTCAAGACAGCCGAGTAAGAATTCTGCACCTAAGGCTCAAAGAACATCGTGGAAGAGAGAGGGATGGAAAGACTGTAAGAGTCAGACGACCAGGGAATCTGCTGTGAGACTGTGTCTCCTAGGGATGACAGGGAAGCCTCGCTCATGCAACCTCAACAACATGGCTGCAAACCAAGACCTGAACAAGGATGACACCAGAAGACAAGCCAGCGTGGAAGGGAGAGATGCCACAGGGCCCAGCACCTAGACAAAGAATTACAGGCAGCTAAGGAATGCTGAGAGCAGGAGAAATAGTCTTCCCCGGGGTTGAGGCCCCTAACTGGTGACCTAATACCCTGGTCAACCCTGAAATCATATACATACAAGTAACTCTAAACAGACCGGACAGGTTGCATTTATATATTTAGGCATACAAAAGCAATAATAATGAAAGAAAAAGAGCCCATATTTGAGCAGGAAGTGGGGGGGGGTTTACATGGGGGAGGTTAGAGGAACAAGGGAATTGATATAATTATATTTTAATTTTAAAAATTAAAAATAGTGTTTTAAGACAAACATGCATCCCTCAACTTAGTTATCACCCCATAAAGATTTGTTCAAGTTTAAAATAATGCTGGATACAGATCAAAAGGCAATATATAAACAAGGGCCCATGGCTTTGAGGGTTACAGAGATCAAAGTCCCAGACCCCCTCGCAATGAATGGGGATGGGTCAGATTTGGGCCAGCGCAGAAGAGAACTTAGCTGAGCCTCTCCCGTAGGCTGCCCCACCACTGGCTCTTTGGTTGCTTAATACATTAGTGGATGTGTTCCAGTTCCCAGCGGTCGGAGTTCCACATCACACAGTCCCTGTCCCATCTGGTGCTAATTGGCACCCTCGTTGGTAGTTTCCAAAAGCAGAGCAGGAAAAATAAAAGGGGCCGTCGTTCTATGCTTAGATGCTGGGAACCTAGTACAGGCCGTGCTAGCTAGCTCTCAGATGGGCCATGCACTCAAATCTTGTATGTAAATCAGTTGTTTAGAACCAACCGGGAACAAATTTTTCCAATGAAAGGAAAGCAAGCCTGGTGGCTCATTCTCCAGGTCAGTCCGGGTCACGAGAGTCTGTCAGGCCCTCAGTGTGCTCATGGAGTCTTTCTAGTCTCCTAACAGACCGTGCTGGGCGAACCAAGAAGAGCAAGAAAACGGTGGGAAAGCCAACGCTGCCTCCGGAGGCAGAAGACTGGGCTGCATGCAACCATGCAAACTCAGACCATTCCCAGGATTCATAGCTCCAGGTTTCTTTAACTGAGTAGGAATCCAGCAGGTAATACACCAGTTTTAGCTTTCTCCTGGTTACTGTTGGTAGGGTCAAATGAGATGATATTTAGAGAATGGTTTGAAATGCCCACCACCCCGAAATAATGGAATCTGGGTTTCCCCGGTTCCTTCCCTATCCCGAGGCACCACTTTGTGGTTTCTGTAGGGCGAACAAGTGGAGCTGGCAGGGAGCAGGACAATGAAGCCGGAAGAGAGACTGCTGAGGTGGTACCAAGCAGACTGGTCCCTTAGCCTGAGACTTCTGCCTCCGGCTAACCCTCGAGGTCATGTCAGGGCCACGCTGCTCCCCTCCATTCCCGTGTCTCTCCCCTAGGGACTGGCCTGTTGTTGCTTTTTCGGTCAACAGTTAAATTTCCAAACAGCGTCTCTTCCTCCCTTCCCCTGTGTTATGGAGCATCCGACATACTTTTTGCATTGCCTTAAGGAATCTGATAGCTTGATCGTAAATGAAGGGAGACTGAAAGCTAAGGCTCCTTTCTTCCTGGATCCTTGGTTATTTCGTAAGATCTGGATGAAAGGAAGGGCTCAGATTATGCTGAGCATGCTTTTAAATTAAAGAATAATTATGTTTTATTCAAACTTCACAGAAGAAGCAGAGCCAGAGAATTTCATCTAGGCCCTTGTGCTGGTGCTCTAGGATAAGCAGGCTTCAAGCTCTGCCAGGCGGATGGAGACAAATCTAGCCAGACATCACAGAAATGTGGAATCTTGGGACAGGTCAAACTGCCAGGGGGTGGAGCAGGAAGAAGGGGTAGCCTTGGGATGGTGGTATGATTATCCCCCCCCCCCTTCCTCATCCAACAAGGAAGTAGATTCCACCCAAGGAATCCACTTAGGTGACACTTACCATAATGACATTACAAAGCATCACTGATCTGACAGCTTCCGGTTCTGCCTTCATCCCCATGGTTCTGTTTTCCCACCACTCTGTCTTTCCACTA
>CABHPP010126126.1:1801-19780 GCA_902168425.1 Peromyscus attwateri
TGTCATATGCCTGTATGATTTAACCCTCCTTGCTAATAATGGATTATGTCTTTCTTTTAGGCTATTTGAGAAGTTTTACGCAAACATGGATATCAGACCAAATCACACTATTTATATCAACAATATGAATGATAAAATTAAAAAAGAAGGTATGTTCTTTAAAAAATACTTGTTCACCACTGAAATGTTTTTATTCACCTGTGTCTTGAGAATGTGTCTTAATGTCTCATCTAGTCTTCTTTCCTAATGCTCTACAATGGTTTATCCCATTTTACACAACTTTAGGGTTTTTTAATGTAAGAATATACAGGGATTCAAGTGCTTTGAATTGTTTTAACTCATAAATGATTTCAAATAACTTTAAATTAGGTAGCTAATGAGAATAGTGTGGTGTGTTTCTTTTTTCAAATTACTATAAATAAGTGAATGATAGAGGTGGTCATTGTATTGTTATTGAATGAAGAACTTAGTCATTGTTATATTCACAAATTGTTTTCCTTCTTATTTGCACAGAGTTGAAGAGATCCTTGTATGCCCTGTTTTCTCAGTTTGGACACGTGGTAGATATTGTGGCTTTAAAGACCATGAAGATGAGGGGTCAGGCTTTTGTTATATTTAAGGAACTGGGCTCATCCACAAATGCTCTGAGACAGTTACAAGGATTTCCATTTTATGGTAAACCAATGGTGAGCTAATCCTATTATTTCTGCTTTAATTACTATTATTGAGTGGTACAGTAGGTTTTTAAGTATGGACTTGATGTTAGGCTCTTGCTTTCTGTTTGTTTAGAGAAATTTGGTTTGGTTTGGTTTGGTTTTTGTTTTTTTTTTTTTTTTTTTTGGACACATAGGTATTTTGTTTGATTTGAGACAGGGTCTCAGGTAACCTAAGCTAGCCTTAAACTTGTTATGTAGCCAGTGCTTAATTCTCCTGACTCTACCCCCTAAGTGCTGGGATGATAGGTGTGCACTACCTCAGAAGGCTTATATAGATATTTTTATAAAAATGCACTACTAGAGCTGAATTAATTATTATTTATTATTATTAATTTTATTCCAGTTAAAATGAGCAAAACTAAAATATAATGTACATCACTGAAAAATAGGATGGCAACACAGACAAGATTTTTTAAAACATTAGAAATTAAGGTAGGCGGTACATGCATGGATTCTCAGCTCTTGGGAGTGGAGGCAGGAGGGTGAGAAGTTCAAGGATATCCCAGGCTACATGAAACTCTGTCTCAAATAACCAAGTAGGAAGGGGTGGTCCAAAAGGCCTGTATGGAACTCAATTAGGAGGCCCGTGGGTGTAAGACTGGGTGATAGCGGAGTCTTAAGTACATCACACTGTACCCTGACTATAGACTCATGCTGCCTTTCTGCTGGGATTGGGAAGTCATGTAAGGAGGTCTTGGAAAACCAAGGCCTGTGGCTTAGAGGATCTGAATCCTCATTCCTGTTCTGCCGTTAGCAGATTCTGCATCTCTATTTACTTGTACCGCCACTAAAATATGAGCAAGGTGAATGAATCATCGGTTTAATCCAGAGATCAGCAGAAACTCTGAAGAACTAGATAGATATTACAAGCTTTGCTGACTACATAAAGTTTTTGATCCTATTGTCCTGTTCATGTGTTTTGAACCTTTTAAAATTGTGTTAAAATAATTGTTAACTCACAAGCTGTACAAAAATAGGTCATGATCTGGATTTGGCCTAAAGGCTGTATGAAAGTACACAGTGATGGTCTGTACTGGCAGGTCTGGCCCCTGCCTATCATGGAGAAATGTAGCCGAATTTCTAAGTGGTCTTATTAAATAAAAAACACGGACCCAAATATAGGGGTAAAAGCCTTAGAGATCAGGGAAATAGGAGAGCCACCAACCAACCTTACCTCACCAGCTCTGCAGCTAGCAAAATGCCGCAACTTCCTGTCTACCCAGGCTTTTATTACCTTGCTGTTCTGCCGTCTCATTGGCTCTTAGCCCAGCTACCTCACTTCCTTGTCACTGCCTGTCTGTACAGACCTCCAGGTCTCTGTGGTTGGTACTGGGATTAAAGGCATGTGTCAGCAAGCTTGGCTGTTCCCTAGTGTGGCCTTGAACACACAGAGAACCTGCCTGCCAAGTGATCAGGATTAAGGGCGTGTGCTACCACTGCCTGACTTTTGTGTTTACTTAAAATGGTTTGCTATTTCCTCTGATCTCCAGACAAACTTTATTTATTAACATAAGAATAAAATATCACCACAGAGAAGGACTGGGCATGAGCTAATCTTGTTCGTATAGGATGTAGTCCTATAGCCGGTGGTAGCGTCAGTGCTCGGACACTAATTAAACATTTAGGATTATCATGCTTTTTATATGCTAGGAGGGAACATATTTTTCCAGTAGGTCAGGTAGTAAGATTGCAGACCTCGCTAGCCAGATGCTCCTCTGTTGTAGCTCTTTACTTAGACAAAGCAGTGAAACCAGGTGAATGGGTGTGACTGTGCTCCAGCCAGCTCTTCAGTGTTAGCTGTCACCAGCCGTTTAGAGCCTCTGTCCTGTATCACACTGTTCCCTGAGTTCAGTAAGATGTTTCCTGAAGTCAGTTACTATTACTTAATCTGAAGAATTTGCATAATCTAGATCTCTTTTGCTTGGAGCACAAGACTTCTTTAGGCAATTTGGCTGAATTGAAATGGCAAGTTGGCATGTGCCTGGTTAACTGGATACAAGTCAGGAGGAAATGTTTGCTGTGTTTGACACTAGCCTCACCTTGCCAACTCATTTAAATGAATGCAAAATGTACATTGGCCCGATTTTACACTGAAGGTATTTTAGAGGCCTGTTCTCTGTCTGCCTTGAGGAAGCTTAGGCGGAGCTGCCAGATCTCCAGCCTCTTGACGGGATAATAAGATGCTTTGAACTGCCTTGCTTGTATTTAAGTGCATTTAGGTTAGATCAGCAGTGAGCAGAATTTGCTTCAATTTCTAACTCAGAACAAAATGACCTCAGTAAAGTAGAACTGCCATCCTGAGGGTTTCTGTCATGATCCTTTTGGAATAAATTTAAATCTTGCTCTTTGCTGTCTTTTAGAAGATCGGAATTTTTTTTTTTTTTTGGTTTTTTGGTTTTTCGAGACAGGGTTTCTCTGTGTAGCTTTGTGCCTTTCCTGGAACTCACTTGGTAGCCCAGGCTGGCCTCGAACTCACAGAGATTCGCCTGCCTCTGCCTCCCAAGTGCTGGGATTAAAGGCATGTGCCACCACAGCCCGGCAACTCTTTGCTGTCTTTAAGAGATGAATTGTAATTTATTTTTATGGGTATTTGGACCAGAGTTTCTTAGTAATGGCTCTTGGGGTTTTTACTGTTCACTAGAGTGTTTAGCAGAACTCCTGGCCTCTACACACTAGAATCTAAAAGCGTCTCAGCTAGCAGTATCTCTTTAGTGCCAAGTGTCCCTGGACAGGCTGCATTATGTCCTGTTAAGAGCCGTTGTTAAGATCAGATACTTTCTTAGGTGACTGTGTTACAACGGCAGAGAAGTCAGGTACCCAAGATCTGTTCAGGTCAGGATCAGGGTTGGGGACCTCAGAGAACTGACTTCTTCTGAGTGGTAGAATTTGAACCTCAGCCGGTCTTGTCTGTTAGAACATAATGGGAAGGTTAGCAGAGCTATCTGGCATCTGCTGCCGTGGACTAGTCCGCACTGGCCAGGCAAAGCCTGGGGTTCTGAGGGATGCTGCTGCTTTCCTCTTCCCCAGTGTATTCTTTCCTACCTGAAGGAGGGGAAAGAGAATTGCTTTGCTTTTAAGAAATTCTTGCCTTCTGATCCACACTACTTTAAAATACCTTTTCTTCTCTTCAAATATCAGATTCTTGGGCTAGGAATACTTTGTAGGATTATTGTGTTTTGATGTCATCAGAGAAATGTTGACTCTTTGAGCTCTGGAGGTGTTTTGGTTGAATGGAAATTGCAACTTGCAGACATTTATACCCTAGGTAACAGGTCATTCGCAGAAATATTTGACCATTTCATCAGTGATGAATTTAGTCATGTGGCAAATTTAGTCTGTCTAAAGCCCCACTCCTCAAAGCTGGTGGCCATCATTCTTTTTGTGCTTGCAAAAGGCGTAGAATCTAAAGCCTTACCTAGACTTTCTGTGTCAGGCTCTCTGGGTTCTTGAATTGGGCACTATAGTTGGCAAAACACTAGTGTAGGCCAGGGTTTTTGAATGCTCACTGGTCTCAGGTGCCTACCATCTTGCTGGCTCTGTCTGGTATAAAAAAGATTAAACCCAGTCATTGCAGCTGATATCTGTCTTTCTGTTTCCTCTCAAGCCACTTTAACATTTAAGTTATTGAATTTATTTTTTGGAAATGATAGATTCAAAGGAAAGTCATTTACAGATTTCAGTACTTTAGTCACTGTAAGTAACAAATACCACACTACATCCCACAGTTGATTGACACATTGATCCTTTTGTTGGTCATTGATAAGTTTTCGTTGTTACTAAGTGAGAAAAAATGGTAATGTAGCATCTTCAGCCTTGTTCTTACCATATGCAGTCTGGTCTATTTGCTTTCTGTTTGTTTTGTAATAGTGGTGGAATTGAACTTGGGACTGCTCTCCTACTCAGATGTATCTTTACCTTTTGTTTTGAAATAGAATCTGACTAAGGTGTTCAGACTGGCCTTGAACTTGCTCCATAGCCCAGGCAGGCCTCTTGATACAGCCTCCTGAGTAGCTAAGGTTACAGGTTTGAGCTACCCAGCTAAACTTCATTTGTCCTTTAATAAAGACAGTTGAGTGTAGTGTGCCTTGGTTGTGAATCATAGGCTACTTATTTCCACTAATTTCTTTCAATGATTTCCTTAAAGATGTGTTTAAAATTAGTTTGCAGTGTATTTATGTACTGGGATTTAAAAGGTTAACAACTGTTGTAAACAGCCTTCCACAAAGTAATGTAATCTGTTTTCCTATAACTACAACAGCGAATTCAATATGCAAAAACAGATTCTGACATAATATCTAAAATGCGTGGCACTTTTGCTGACAAGGAAAAGAAAAAGGAAAAGAAGAAAGCTAAAACCATGGAACAGGCTGCAGCAGCTGCAAACAAAAAGCCTGGCCAGGTGAGACAGATAATTCCATGTGTGGGATTGGGGGCGGGGGTGCGGATTGGTGTGTACACTGGATCAGGTTTCTCTGTGGCAACAATTTAAAATATCAGCCTTTACTCATGGAGATTTGCAATAAACAGTTTTAATCTGATTTACTGATTTACATACTGTTTAATGGCATCTTTATCTGAGACATACCTATTGGCGTTTTTTCTTAAATTCTCCCTATAAATCATACGTAATCTCTTCATCATGAGTATCCTACTCAGAGCTTCTTTGAACAATTCAAGAAGCAAAATTTGAAATCTAATAAAAGTAAAATTATCCAAAAAAAAGTAGTTACTTTGAGTTAGAAATTATTTAAATCTATTTGACGTATAATGATTATATGAAATTGTTTTTAAAAAGTAAGACTGCTCCTTTTCTTTGTCATTATTTTTTTGGTATAAGATCTCAGCTCTTGTAGCCTAGATAGAGTCTGTTCACCCTCATGACCCTCCTGCCTCAACTCACAGCACATTTGGTCTCCCCATCATTTAAAGTTTAAATGTTAAAGCCAGTCGTAATGATGCACACTTTTAATCCCAGCACTGGGGAGACAGAGGCAGGTAGCCTGGTCTACATAGTAAACTCCAGGGCAGCTGAGCCTACATAGTGAGACCCCTGTCTAAAAAAAAAAAAAAAAAGAAAGAAAGAAAGAAAAGAAAAAAGTTCAAATGTTAAGTTTTATGATGTGGTCTGTAGAGTTGAAGGACATACATTTCAGAAATAATTGACAAACTAAGTAAATAAGTAGTGAAGACAGGGATCTTAAAGTAAAATGGAATAGGGATCTTTTACAGTTAGTGTTGCTTTATGTTATGTTTATGTTATAAATTGTAGCTGCTTTTTTTAGCATGACTGAGATTTAACCATTTCTTAATCCCAATTTCTTTTTTGTAGGGAACACCAAATTCAGCTAATACTCAAGGAAACGCAGTACCAAATCCTCAGGTAATGTTTTCCTCCATGGGGTACTTACCTTAAGATCATAAAAATTATGGCAATATAAAATAGTGTGCATGTCTGCAAAAGCAAGTGAATCCATTTGCAAGACATAATTGCCTGTCACTTAAGAAACTCACTCTTCAAAACATTTAAATTTGCCTAAGATGAAGAAAGCCTGGCCTGATTCCTGTTTCCCATGAATTGGTGACAAAATCAAAAAGGCAGGGGGTGTGAGGGCTGAGAAAGGACTTTTATTTGGGGTAGGGTACAGTCAGGATTTTACAGACATAAGGTCAGAGGCCTTTGTGAGGAACTGTTTCCATCCCAGGTGGCTGCCACACCACCTTGTCTTTCTCAGAGTCACATTGGGCAACAGTGTTTGCAGTTAGCCTTGCTTCCACTTCCCCAGCACAAATATTTTTTTTTTTTTTTTTTTTAAGATTCCTGCTTTGAGTAGAGTCTAAATTACAGAATCTGACATCCACATCTTCTCTGTACCACCAAGAAAGTTACAATATTAGAGTTGGTGGTGACTGAATCCTGGGCCTAGCCTATGTTAGGCAAGTGCTCTACTGAGCTGCCCAGTACCCCTCACCCCCGCTGAGAAAACAGTCTTGATGCTACTCTCAATCCTCTTATATCAGCCTCCTGAGTGCTGGGATTACAGATAGTTGTCAGCATACCTGACCCTTTGCATGCTCTTATGATCTTTCTTTCTATTCTTTGAACTCTTTCAGAACTTGTAGTCACTTCACAAATACCAGCACTTAATTCTCTATCTTGAGCTGTTCACTAATTGTTTTTTACACTTGATCTTTTCTGTCCATGAAATTAGCAAGTAGACAGAGTGTTGTCTTAGATATAAATCCTTGATATACTCCTTGTAGTCTCAGGATGGGGTAGCAAACATGTGACTTAATATCTAATATTCTGCTTGGTTCTGCTTGTTTTATATAAGTAGATGCCATTTACGGTGCACATGCATGCACAGGAACATACACAGAGTAAATGTCAGCAGGCTGTGGTTGTCAATAGTAATGTTTTAGTTTTTAATTTTCTGGTGTTCTGGTAGTAAGCAGTGATGCCCAGGAGTCACATGTTGGAGTGTTAGCTGAGTAGAGTTATCAGTTGAAGTCGATGTTGCTGCCTTTTCTGGTTTATAGACTCTTTGAACTCTGTTCCAGATGACAGAATTCCCCAGTTATGACTGACATACAGGTGTTTCATTAAATACTGTTTTCACAGAATCATAACCTTCCAGATTTGAAGTATCCTACCTTGAATGTTGGCTTCCCCTGTTGTTAGGTTTTTATCTGTATCTCTGGTGCCATTGTTTTCAGCGTTTGTTTTGGTGTATTAAGGTTTCACAAGCCCATATAAGCTGCAGTGGAGTTCTCTGAAGAAGAGTTTTCATGTTTCTTACAACCAAATACCTCACAGAGCTGTTCATATTCACAAGCTAACTTTGCTTTTTGTTTCTAATAGGTCCCCGATTACCCTCCAAACTATATCCTGTTCCTTAATAACTTACCAGAAGAGACGAATGAGATGATGTTATCCATGCTGTTCAATCAGTAAGTTCTTTACTAAACAGATCTCTTTGTAGGAGCCTCCTGACAGAACAAATAGTGCTTCTATGGCCTGAGTTTATTTGTCACCCCACAGCACTAGTTCTCTGTAGGGTCATTGATTTAGTCTGGGACTAATTGTGGATTGAAGCCTGTCTCCAAGCTTAGCAAATAAAATTCTAGATTTCCTCTGTTGGAGTTATTCTAATAGATAGGGAAAACAGGAAACAAACTTTTGACATAATGGCAGAAGTGGAATTAGCATGGGCTCTTACAGTCCCCTTCATGGTAAAATTTTATGACAAGTGCCTCCATCCTACTTGGGATTTTTCACTGAATGTGATTAGTTTTCCTAGACCAATAGCGAGTTGTTCAACAAATTTATTTATACATTTGCCTGTATTTATTGCTTTTGTTTTTTTTCTAGGTTCCCTGGTTTCAAGGAAGTTCGCCTGGTACCTGGGAGGCATGACATTGCATTTGTAGAATTTGAAAATGATGGACAGGCTGGAGCTGCCAGAGATGCTTTGCAAGGGTTTAAGATCACACCATCCCATGCCATGAAGATTACCTATGCCAAGAAATAACTTTTGGAATAGCCAGTTTTAAAGGACTTGGTATTATTTATAATGTTCATTTTGATTACATTGGGTTAAGTCATTTTAATGGTTGGAAGTGAAAGTGAAGTTTGGAGGAACGAGTCACCTAATTTTTTTTTTAGTTTTGGTGAACTGTGAAATCTAAAGCCTTAATTTTGTACAATAAACCTTTATTTGTACTCTGTTTACTTACCACTGTTTACTGGTCTGATATTCAACCATCAAATGCTTATTTCAGTATAGAACACATCTGAAAGTGTGTAAAACTCCATAATGGAAGTTTGTATTATTTTGGAGCAGTGGATGATACAGAAGTTGAAGGGAGCAGATTGCAGCAGCTAATGAAGAGCATGTTAATGGTAAAATGATCAGTCTGCTGTTAGAAAACATGCAGTTTGCCTCCTTCAGCCCATGGAGCATAGTGTTTTGCTGGAGTAGGGATTCACGCAGTATTAAATAGTGGCCATTTGCTAACAGCTGCTTATTATTTTCTAGAAAAACTACAAGTAGGACTGTTCCCTTCAGTGGAACATTTTACTTTTTTTCCTTCTTAAAGGAGGTTAATATCTAGTTTCAATCCTAAATGACTTTCAAGGGTCCCAGACTTGTTAGTGCCTGCCTAGGATTCCAACACTATGGAGACAGGCAGGAGGATCACTGCAAGTACAAGACTAGCTTTAGCTTTTCCTTGAGACCCTGCCTCAAAAAGACAAATAAGTGAATAAAATGCTAGATCTCCAAAAGGGAATCTCTAATGTTTCCTAAAATAGAGCTCATCTTCCTTCTTTGTGATCCTGAGGGTGTACACAGTTAGATGTTAGGCATGCAGTCTGCCACTGAGCTTTATGTCCCTGCACATTGTTTAGGGATATTTCTTTTGTTTCGGGACAGGGTATTACAATGTAGTCTGGGCTAATGCCAAACTCACCACATGTGGGATGATAGGCATGTGCCTCTAGTGCAAGCTTTTTGTAATTGTTAAACAGCTACAGAGTTCTAAAAGCTTCTTCTCTGGTTTTGCCTTATATTATGACTTGATTTCCTCCCACTGATGAAACCATCTTTAGAAGTTGACTTTATTTTTCAAATATAGCACATAATGAAAAATATTCTTGTTTTAGTATTTCCTTAAAACTCTCTTATCACTTAGAGTTTTTCTCGTGTGTCTACAGAAAGGTCATTTTTAGAGTGTAGTTGGAAGTTTTCCTGTGTCCCACCTGGTCCACAGCCGCTCAGACCCAAATAAACACACAGAGGCTTATATTAATTAGGAACTGTATGGCCATTAGCTCAGGCTTATTACTGACTAGCTCTTACATTTAAATTAAGCCATAATTCTTATCTGTGTTTAGCCACATGGCTTGGTACCTTTTCTTAGTTCTGCCTTGTCATCTTGATCCTCTGTGTTTGGCTGGTGACTCCTGACTCAGCCTTCCTCTTCCCAGAATTCTCCTTGTCTGCTTATGCTGCCTATACTTCCTGCCTGGCTACCGGCCAATCAGCGTTTTATTGAACCAGTGTCCAAAAGCATTATCCCACAGCATTAGATTTAGATAGAGATCTTTTATTACTCAAAAATTTATTAAGAGATCAACAAAATGAATTATTCCTAAAACTACTATATCAAAGACTTATTTTTTCCAAATAAAAGTGAAATGTATCCAAACAGCATAATTATTATGACAAATAAGTAGTTGCTTAGGGCTGAAGTTTGGGATGAGGGAATGCTGTAAATCAATTATGATTATGACATGATTGTATACAGTTGCCCAAACTCACAGATGGAACAGTAAAATGGGCAAATTTTACTGTAAGCATTATCTATCTGTGTTGGATGCAGCAATTTGTAACATCAATGGATTAGGAATAAAATGGCTGTGAACATACAGGTAAGTGTTCACATGTGTGTCTATGTTAGGTTTTGAACAAAAGGATGACATCTAATTTTAATAATTTCCATTGTATATAAAAATTGCAGAAATAGTACACAGAACTCCAGTCAGGACTTCGGACAACCCTATAACTGGCAGTTCTGAATCGCTGGAGAGTATGCTCCTCTGTTACCTATTACCTTAATTTTTAAAGGCTTTTATTTATTTTCCTTCTTTAATATCATGGGATCACAAATAATACATTCCAGCAAGATTTGGTTAAAATAACAGATCCTGGACAGGAAAATTATCTTAGTATAAGCAATAAGGAAAATATGCAGAGCCAAATTTTCTATATATAATCTGTTGTTATAGCTTAGATATTCTGCCCTCTTACTATGGCTTAGGATAGAAAAGGGGATGGAGAGAATACACAGTGCAGGGTGGCCAGGAGACTCACTGTTGGGTCCACTAATGGCAGGCTGGATCCAGAGAATTCTTTACAGTATTTTCTTTTTGCTGGAGGGCTAGCTAGTGTGAACCTACTGATCTGGACATAACAGGATCACTCACCAGTATTGAGTTATGTCAACCAGGCCTTTCCTGGAAGCACCTAAACTTAGTATCTCTAACTGTCCCCAGTGGACCTGTTCCCTGGTTGAGTGATCTTCCTTCCCAACCAGAAACAACAACAATAACAACAAAAGCTATGGGGAGAGGGAGCTTGGTTTTGAAGGACCACCAAGAACATTTTTCAAATTGTCTTACTGTCCTTATTAATGATAATACCGGTTGTACTTTAATTTCATTCCCCCACTGAATTTGGAGTTTGTCAGTATATGAATAATAAAGCAGACTCACCCGTGAGATTATATCATCTGAATTAGGATCCAATTTACAGATTTAACAGAGGTAAAGACTGTACCTTAAGTCCATGAATTCTGAACATGGGGAGATCCAACTGGAGCGTGGTGTTAAATTTTAAACTCCCATTCTCAAGTCAGAATGTACATCACCCAGGAAGGGTTATGGCCAAGCCATATTACCAAGGAAGATCAATTTTCTTAACTTGGGGTTTAAGGGATTGAATCTTACACACACAAACATACATACACACACATTCACTTCATATGTATGTGTGTGTGTGTGTGTATATATATATATATATATATATATATATATATATATATATGTAACCAAGGGGTAAGTCTGAATGGTTGAGTCCCCATCTGAGAGAGAAATATGGAAAGTGTGAGGAGATGAGGTGAAAGGTGTCCTTTAGTTTTCCTGAGCCATATAACTTTGGGTGGGGCACCCCTCCTCCAGGACGTTCCAATTTATTGACCTTGTATTTCACCCTGTGCCCTATGATGAGCGGAACTGAGCCTGAGATGCAGTCCTTGAGATTGGAGATTTTTATCAGCTATTGATATATTGTAATGGTGACTGAACCCAGGACTTTGTGCATGCTAGGCAAGAGCCCTGACAGGGAATTGTATCCCAGCCCTTTCTATGTTTCTGTTTTTACGACAGGGTCTCACGAAGGGTGAGTAAATAAACAGTGAGCAGCAGCCTATACAGTACTAGATCAAATTGTTGGCCTAGCCTGGGGATTCTCCCTGAAGGACTCAGATGGAGCTGGGTCCTACAGAACAAGGCAGAAGGGGGGGGGGGGGGGGGGAGAGAGGAGAGAGAGAGAGAGAGAGAGAGAGAGAGAGAGAGAGAGAGAGAGAGAGAGAGAGAGAGAGAGAGAGACACCAGGGCCAATGTGCATCAGAAGGATGCTATTGGGCAGATTATTCCTTGACTCTATCTTCTTGATGGAAAGAATCTACTGGTGAGACACCATTTAAAATAAGTTTATTTAGCAAAACAAACAGAAGAAAGCAGAGCAAAGTGATGGTAGTCTGAGATCGGTCCCTGATGCCTTAGCATCTGACCTGGGGAGAAATCTAATCCAAGGGGCAGCTACTAAGCCCCAGCTGCAGCTTCCTTGCTCCTCTCCCTGCTCCCCTCACACCTAACTCCATGCCTACCCAGTTTTAGCTCCACGTGCTGTAGCCTGTCCTTAGACTTGAAAGGAGCCACACTCCTTTTAAGAATGGCAGGCCGAACACATCATTTAAAGATGAAAGTACTGGAGAACATATCTGAAAATCCAGAAAAAGGAGGCGAATGGGCTCTAGTCAGAACTCTGGTCAGCTTCTCCAGTGGCTGCAGTGTCTTGAGCATGGCATCAGGCACAATTGCTTGGGTCTGAGTTGTCACAATTAGAGTTAAATTCATATTTGCCCACCGCAAATACTGGAATAACCCATGCCTTCCCGGGGTCATAGTGCCTAGGAAGGCTTGGCATCGCCTTTCTTTCTCCACCTTCCCAAGACCAGTGCAAATGTCACATTAGCCTTAGCTACTTGTTAGTTATGATAGCTCGGGGTGGTTGACCTCCACTCTGCTGTGGAGGCTGTGCACAGCATGGCAGTCGAGTTTACCTGTCCTGTTTCTTGAAGTAGCTCTAAAATGGCAGTTGTCTTTTAAGTCCGTGTTGGCAGCTAGTTTGGGACTGCATCAGTCTGAAGACAGCTGTCCAGTCAGAACTAAGAGTTAATCAATGTTTGCATTTTCCCACAGATGCTTTTAGAGCCTTGGATTAAAGGAAGAAAAATAGAACAAAGGCCACATTGCCATTCTACTCTCCAAGGTGGTTTCTAATTCACCCTCTCCTTGGTGTGAAGTAGGAAAGAGGATTGAAAATTCATTTTTAATTTGGCATTGATAAGAGGCAGTAGCCGTGGATCATAGTCCTTCTGGGTAGCCCATGGATAGGGTGGTCAGCATCATCTCTAATAAAGATACTGAATAAGAGTCTTCCGAAACAGGCAAACTCTATGCAGGATCCTCCCCTGAAAACACTCACATGCCCTAAAAACCTTTATATGAACACAAACAAAACAGTAAAACTATTGCACACATGTACTCATATCTATGCATATATCTACCCCAAATAAGAAAACTTTTTATTATAAATATAGTTTGCATTACCAACTTATCCCTTGGAAAAGTATTCTACACAAAATTGCTTAATAATTTAAATCCTTGACTGGGTGGTGGTGGCTCACGCCTTTAATCCCAGCACTCGGGAGGCAGAGGCAGGCGGATCTCTGTGAGTTCCAGGACAGGCTCCAAAGCTACACCGAGAAACCCTGTCTCGAAAAACCAAAATAATAATAATAATAATAATAATAATTTAAATTCTTGTCTCTCATATTGTATCTCTGAAACCACATGGTTACCAGAGTTGGAGATGGTAGACTGACAGGGAGCTCTAGTCAAGGAACAGTAGGTGGGAGACCGGGTTTCACCTGATCAGAGAGATGCCCATCCCTAGCACCCTATAAAAAAGTCTGTCTCCCCTGGTAAATGGTAAACTATTTGGACCAAGACTGTTTTTCATTCAATGTTAGATCCTACATGCCTAAATCAGTACTTGGCACACAGTATATGCTCAGCAAATCTTTACTAAATAGATAGAGCTATGTATTGATGACTTCTAAAATGTTCCTGAAAAGGTTTTCCAGCACAAGGGTATCTTAGCAATCGAGAGCCAAGGAATACCATAAAGTCACACCATGCAACAAACCTCACACAAGTGATTCATTGGGGAGAAACACAGAGTGGTGGCTGCCTCTGAGTGGGACCAGAGACAACAGTGAGCTGGGAGGAGCTGGTAGAAGAGTACATCGCAACCTGAAGTATTGCTTGGCCATTAATCATGAGTCATGGGGATAGGGATTTCTGATGCCCAGGGTTGGGGACAAGCCAGGGGCAGGGTGATCTTCCACTGGCCTGTTACCCTACGGTTCCACTTCCTATGGGAGAGATGCTCAAATGCAGGAAAAATGGGTTAACTGTCTTAGTTAGCGTTTCTATCGCTGTGAAGGGACACCATGACCATGGCAGCTCTTATAAAGGGAAACAATAATTAATGGGGCTGTACAGTTCAGAGGTTTAGTTCATTATTGTCATGGGGGGAGAAACATGGTGACATGCGGGCAGACATGGTGCTGGAGAGGTAGCTGAGAGTTCTACATCTGGATCCCCAGGCAGCAGGAAGAATGAGAGACACTGGGCCTGGCTTAGGCTTCTGAAACCCCAAAGCCCACCCCCAGTGACACACTTCCTCCAACAAAGCCACACCTATCCATCCCAACAAGGCCGCACCTCCCAATAATACCACTCCCTAAGAGCCTATGGGGGATATTTTTATTCAAACCACCACAGTTACAAACTTCAAATTTCCCCCTCTTTTCTGTGACCAATCATGGCATATACAGACTAAATACATGATCCTTAGAAGAAGTTGCTAAGCCAGGAGATGGTGGCGCACGCCTTTAGTCCCAGCACTTGGGAGGCAGAGCCTGGTGGATCTCTGTGAGGCCAGCCTGGACTACAAAGTGAGTTCCAGGAAAGGTGCAAAGCTACACAAAGAAACCCTGTCTCGAAAAACCAAAAAAAAAAAAAAAGTATGTTTTGATCTTGAATGTCCCTGAAAGGCCCACTTGTTAAACACATGTTCCCAGATTGGTGTAACTGGAAGGAGTTGGCACCTCTGAGAGGTGAGGCCTGTTGAGAGGTACATATGCCATTAGGGGTGACAGAGCCTCACTGGCTGTTTCTCCATATCTTCCGTTTCCTAGTCGTAAGGTAAGTGGTGATCTCTGTTGCTGGCTTTCATCAAGGTATGCCACACACCCGAGTCAATGGGAGCCGTGATCATGGACCTAAACTTCCAGACCCGTAACTCAGAATAAATAAACTGCTTTTCAGTCGATTGTCTCAGGCCTGTGTTGTAGAGAGGGAAAGCTAATGTGCAGACATAAGGGACTTGCCACCACTTCCTCAGCCCCTCAGCTCCTGCTTCCACATGGGTAGGATCTGGTTGTGGTATGTTATATAACCCACCAGCAGCTCAGGCTAAACATGACTTCTAAGAAACCTATCACCAAAGATTTGTGTAAGATGACTTTATTTATATATTATATAAATCTAGAATTTTATTAGATTTACTAGAAATAAATTTTATACTCAAGACATTTTTTTTCTTTTTTAAAGTGTATGTGTGTGTGGCATGGTGTGTTGTGTGTGTGTGTGTGTGTGTGTGTGTGTGTGTGTGTGTGTGTGTTTACATGTGTGTGGATGCATATGTATTCTGGAGGAGGCCTGAAGTTGACATTGACTGTCTTCCTCAATTTTTCTCTTTATTTCTTGGGATTTGTGTTGAACCCAGAGCTTGCCAATTCATTAGTCTTGTTAGCCAACTTGCCTCAAGGATGCCTATGTCTGTCTCTAGAGTGCTGGACCACCATGCCTGTTCAGTTTGTGTGGGGGCTCTAGGGTTCTGAACCCAATTCTTCACGCTCGCACAGCAAGCGCTTTATCCACCGAGCTGTCTCCCCAGCCTGTTTTACATCTTGAACAGATTTCTACCTTCCACAAATGTTTGCTCATACACTGAAAGGATGGGGGGGGAGGGGCAAAGCAGAAAAATAAACAATGCTTGGCATTCTCACAGTCCTCTCAACAGTGCCCTGCTGGTGGACACCACAAGCCATGGCAGACGTAACTTTAACCATAGTGTACGATTTGTGTGGAACACAGACACGGAATTTGACTCTTTCTGGGAAATGAAATGCTAAAAAGCCTCTGGAATCCAGGAACACGCATTATGAAAGCAAGGGTGGGGGTGGCCCCTTCTTATTGGCTGGGTATTTACCTAGAGGTCTGGCTTTCAAATAAAAGAAGCACCAAAGTCAGGCGAAGCGTGCTAGTCCAAATATCAAAAAAGGAAGATGGCAAAAATATTGATTCTTTTGCTTGGGGGCCTCGTGGCTCTATGTGCCGGGCATGGAGTATTTATGGAAAAACTTTCTTCTAAGAAGTTGTGTGCAGATGAGGAGTGCGTCTGTAAGGACTTGTTAACGGTTCAGTTTGCATAATCTTCCTATCATATGATCGAAACTATGTCTGGCATAAAACTAGCTTGTGCTTTGTAGTGAATCTTAAATGTGTGTGCGTTCTCAGCACTGTGTCTTGTGGTCTGTGTTTGGTGTCTAACTGTGGAGAATTCACTTGCCTAGGATTTTGTTGCAGCTTTTAATCTTCTGGCTTTCTCTCTCCGTTTGCAGCCCAGCTGGACTTTTCTACTTTCTGCATATGCTTTGCCTTTTTACTCTTAGGATATCCAGTCACTTCATTTTCTTTTTTTTGTTTCTTCCAGATACTATTTCTCTGGCTACAGCACAGGACGATTACAACGCCCCAGACTGTAGGTTCATCAATGTCAAGAAAGGACAGCAGATCTATGTTTACTCCAAGTTGGTAAAAGAAAATGGAGCTGGAGAGTTTTGGGCTGGCAGTGTAAGATGAGAGTTTTTTAAAAAAAATATATATTTCTTATTTTAACTTACTCTTAACTTTTCCTGACTTTCCTATTTTCAATCCCTTTAATGCCTAATAGTAGCTCTAAAGACAACGTGGGGAATGTAAATGGAAACACAAAAATTCAAATCATTTTATGCTATTGTATTAAAAAAAATCTCGTGACAAAATTGAAGGTAAGTCAAAATGATGTTTTGAGAAGCAAAAAACCATGCATGCGGAGGCATCTTCATTGCTAGAAGTTGAGTCTCTTTCAAAAAATGTCTAGAGGATTTTCCAAGTGGAAGAGTTACATGTTAGTGGTCAGTTAAATGGAATGTTCCTTTAGGAAAAGTTAGAAGCCTCTTTTGTTCTTCAGGAGCTGCTTTCTTGAATTAAAATGTACCCACAAAGCAAGCGGAGCCCAGGGAGGGATGAAGCATTGTTGATGTTATCCCAAAGACACACTCTAAATTGATGAAGGATTCAATCAGAATGTACTCAATATATGTCCCTTTGAATTGTCGAGAAGTGGGAAGTATACATATTTTAAAATGAGTGTCTATTTGCTTTAAAATTTTTATTGGCCTTAATTTTTTATAGAATTCAGAAGACCTCAGGCAAGCCCTGAAAGTGCAGAAAGTGAAGTAATGGTAAAGTAGCAAGACAGTCAGATCCTCCCCGAAAGAGCAGACACACAACTCCTGGTGCTAACAGTGGGTTTCAGCTTTGCTCTGAGTTCCCTGGAATGCACAGCACAGGGGAAGCTCTGGCTCCTATCTTTTTCATTATGAGGAAAGACGCTTCTGAAACCCCCTAACATCAGCTTTCCCTGACTGCTGCTGTTCTGGGCACACAGGTTTACGGTGACCACCAGGATGAGATGGGAATTGTGGGCTATTTCCCCTGCAACTTGGTTGAAGAGCAACGAGTATACCAGGAGGCCACCAAGGAAGTCCCAACCACGGTAAGCATCTCAAAGGTGGCTGGAAGATGACTCGGATCTTGGAGTAGTATAGACTTGTTCTAAAAAAAGGAGTATGTCCTTCAACTTATAGTATATGCTGCATAAAACAGATGACTTTTATGAGATAGTGACATTTAGAATGTACATATTGACTATCAACCTTGTGAGGTTGGCACACTTTCTTCACACACTACAATCACTCTGAGTTGATTTTTTTAAATGTTTCAGTTTTTAAGAACTGTATTTTATCTTTATCAGGGATATAGCTGACCAGTGAAATTGTATATTGAATATGTAAAACTTGATGTTTTGATGTATATACACATCATAAAGTGATCATCCTGCCAAAGCCGATTGACAATTTACACCTGCCACCTCATATGGTTACCCCACCTCTCTGTCGTCCCCCCCTCTCTCTCGTGTGTGTGTGTGTGTGTGTGTGTGTGTGTGTGTGTGTGTGTGTGTGT
>CABHPP010126126.1:19790-43871 GCA_902168425.1 Peromyscus attwateri
TGTGTGTGTGTGTGTGTGTGTGTGTGTGTGTGTGTGTGTGTGTGTGTTTCAAGTACACAACACAATTCTCTTTCTATTTTAAATGTAAGTTATCCTGGAAGGCATCTATGCCACAGAGAAAGGAACTAAAAAATTACTAAGCTGTTCTTGCTGATGGTTTTATGAAAGGCAGATTGAAGAAAAAATTAGCACCTGTTTTTGAGAAGGTCAAAATATTCTAGAAAGTTCTTTGAGTCTTATCTTTGTGGCAGATAAAACTCCACCTATGCATGAAATAAAATCCTGCTCTTCCCACTGCCCTGGGGCCCTGTAAACAGTGGCAGAAAAGAAAGATCCTTTCTAAGCTCCTTTGCAAGAGGGTTGTTTAGAAGTGAGTTTCCCAAGCTGACAGCTGTGCTTCAAACATATCCCAGCCTAACAGATGTGGCTCACCTATCATTGCATCGTGGCACTGTGCGCCATCGGTCGTAACTACCAACTAGAGATGTATTGGAAGACCTTCATTTTAAATGGTATTTGACTTGAAGTGATAATTATTTCAAATCCTTAGGTTTTCAACCTTGACTTATCATAAATCCAAATTTCTCTATTATTAAATCTTATTTTAAATTAAAAATCTACATGTGGTTTTTTTTTGTTTTTTGGGTTTTTTTTTTTTTTTTTTTTTTTTTTACAGCCTGAAAGTTCAATCTTTTTTCCCCCAGGATATTGACTTCTTCTGTGAATAAGAAATTAGTTAAAACTGAAGATAAAATGGAAACACCAATTATGAAGACAAGAAATGGAAATAACTAAAACAGTATATTTACACCTTTCTGGCTTTGTTTGGTGGCAGAAGCTCGGATCTAGAAGGAGCCAATATATGGGAATTTTCAACTCGGTCTTGTTTCCTCGCCCCGGTCTTCCCACAGGCTGCACAGAGTGCTGTTTGAATCACATAAGTCATGTGTAACCCAAGACTTAATTTGCAGGGAGACAATCTTCAGTTGCTCAGTGATGCACACACAAGGTGTTTTATTTGTAGCTATTTTTAAAAGGCCATTCTTCCCAGCTCTGGCTTTCAGGTTCATAAGGTTGGTGAGTTATAAGTCTGACTTTTGAACGTGTTTTCTGTCATTTGTCTCTTTGGTCATTTAAAGTCTTAAAACTGTACTTGTCAGGATATTCTAGTATTGTTATTCTTTATACTTGATACCCTTGGATGTAAGGATGTTAGGTACAAAAAGAGCTCTTGGACTCATGAATATTTGGACTATGTCTCTGGATTTTTTCTTTTAGAAATATTTCACATGTTATTTCAGTTGGGATAACTTTACATTCTAAAAGACCAATTTATGTTTCCCCCCATTTAAATAAATCTGTGTGTATGTACTGAGGATGACAATCTTTGGAAACTCCTTTGGTGGAACAGTTTCCTTTTACTCTGTTGTCTGTCTGGATCTTTTTCAAGCTTTGAGTCATCAAAAGGGATAGCCAAATCCAAGTCTGAAGACTTTTTCCTCTGCTTCTGTCTCTACTTTCCCTTCTTCTTTCCATACAAATTCCTCTGAACAAGTGCAATGCATTAAGAAGTTACCTTGGAATACTACTGGGAAGTCAGGGGTCCCCTTTTATAAATGAAAAACTGAAATTCCTGATGCCTGTCACACCAAAAACCAGAGAGAAGAAACGGGAATTGAATTCAAGCTGCATTTTATTCAGAGAGCCAGAAATCTGGGAAGACAGAGGCAATGTCCCCAAATCTGCCATTCTCTCCCCATTTATAGCTATAGCTAGTGTGAGTCTCTGCAAAGTTTAGTCACATCTCTGTGGTGTGGGGGTCAGCTTTGCCTTGGAAATTCGCAATGTTGGTGAATCTGCCCTCATTGTCCCCTATATCACCACTAATTATCATCTTTCTCTGTGTAGCCGTGCTTCTGTGCCCGAGGGCCACTGAGCCTGCACAGAGGCACCACCTAGGTTATGTGTCTAGGTTGAAGGCCAACTCCAATTAAACAAACTGTTAGTATTGTGTGCCGGGCTAGTCACAGTGTGGACAAGCAGACTCCTTTCTACAAGAAGTACTCAATGTGCTGCTATAAAATATGAGCGTGCCCTTATCTTTTCCTACCACCTTTGCAGGTTCCCAGTCTCATAGGTTAAAAAAACTTTTTAAGCAGACCCAGAAGAAAACTCCTGGCAGCTTCTGGGAGGAGGGAAGTGGGTAAGAGGAAGAGAGGAAGCCATACTTTCTGAGGTAGCGATCTCTTGTCAGCTGCTGCAAAGGATGGAGTGCTCTTTAGAGATGGGAATGCCCAGCATGCCAGGGCAAGAGGGCTTAGGATTTGGGCTAGTACTTGAAAAAGAGACAGAAAGTGGAGGAAGGAAAGATTATGTTCTTTAAATTAGAACTCAGAGAGCAGGCTAAGCAGTGAGGATCTATAAGCAACTGCATGGAGAGAAAGACATCTAGGGTATAGAGCTCATTAAGGGAATATTTTCCCCTCCAATCTTCTTAATGTGTCTTCAGGTATAACAGATAGTTTTCTTGAGTGGTAGTTTTCTGTCTAGGTGATTGGCAGTCCCATTTAGATTAACACTTAAGGGAGGATGCAATAGCATGTTTTTGTTTTATATATATATATATATATATATATATGTGTGTGTGTGTGTGTGTGTGTGTGTGTGTGTGTGTGTGTGTGTATGTGTGCGGTGGTAGTAGTAGTAGTAGTAGTAGTAGTAGTAGTAGTAGTAATGAAGGCCTACTGAGCTCTCGTCCTGTTTTTGTAATCTTATAATCTTTTGAGCAGTTGCAATGCCATGTTTCTACCCAGAGTCAAAGATGCAATTCAGTTATCTTTCCTTGGATAAAAGATTACGTAACTGGACCTCTGCCCCCATGAGCTCACAGCAGCTGTGGTTGCCTGCACAAGACCTGCACAACATCAAGCCGGTTGATATTACAGCATGGAGATGGAAGGTGCTGCCCCCAGTTGAGGAGCTGTTATTGACAGTTGATGGCTACTAGGTAGGAGAGAGTCAGTTTACTTTATGGGTGTGGTCCCTGGTAGGTCGACCGTGTTCCAGTGGATGACTCCACACCCACGAGGGTATGGAGAGCACTAATTGGACTCTGGATTATTTTAAACGTGGCAGGAGTCATGAAGTCGGAAGAGGGATGTAGGGGTATATCTGGGAGCAGTTTGGGGGTGAATATAGCCAAAATATATGGTGTGAAATTCTCAAAGAACAAATAAAATATTAGACTAAAATCATGTAACAGTCTAAACTATTGGAGGAGGGAATGGGGGTGGGTTGTGGGGAAGGCTGGAGGGGGTGGGAGGAGGGAAGAGAGGGAAATCTGTGGTTGGTATGCAAAATGAATAAAATATTCTGAATTAAAAAAGAAAGTTATGTAACAGTATATTAATGAGAATTAAAGAAAAAAATCTATAACCATATTTTACCAGGAGAAAATGGCTTTTCCTTTGTGAACTGTACCGTAGCTCTACTACCCCCATGCAAACATGATACTTCTCTCCTTTCTCATGGTATTTTAAATTCTAAGAAGGTCAATTTCGATATTTCCCCTTTCTTAAAATTAGAGTGTTACGAGTAAAAACGGGAGGTGGGGTTGAAAGTTGATTGTGAGTGCAAAGAGTTCAGTGCCTTCCAAGTCTGCGCCTGCTTGCCTTGCTACCTGACAGGGGGGTGTCCGCAAGGCTTTCTATGTTTAACTGTGAATCTGCATTGATTGGGTAAAACTAATGTAATTTTTTATATACTCAGGAATTTCTGTTTGTTTACTTATAATTAAAATGTTTATAATATGCCCCCACCAAAGGAAAGACTTTCATAGTCTTTAAGTTCTTCCTTTCTTTAATCATGCTAACTTTTGGGTAGAGATAGTGTTGGGGGCTTGGAGTGAGGTTGGCTGTCCAGTTTTCTGTGGTTTGGTTATCCTGTAAATAAGGAAGTAGAGAGAATTCTTAGGATAAGTCAGACACTTGGGTCTTTTTTCTGCCTTGGGTGAATATCATTTTGCCAAATTTTTATGGAGCACACACAAGTAAAATAGCATCAAAAACAAAACCAAAACAATGCCATGGTTTATTCTAGTTCAGTTTATATCATGAAAGGTAAGTTTCCAGGCAGCACCTAGGGCTTGCAAAAATTTTAAGATAATTTCCACTTACCTGTTCTCTAATTCCTCTTGATGGCTGGCCTCCTTATCCCAGACCTCAGCTTCCTTGGAGATATGTAGCACACCTCTTGCACTATCTTTTTGGTGTGTGGATTCCAGCCTCACTCCCCAAGCTGAGGGCTTCTGAAGCAGTATTCCTGCCTGTCCAAGAAACTCTTATCCTCCAGGACTGACCTTACCCAGGAGTAGGGAAGTCAGTGGTTTAAACCTTTTGGGAGGCACATCTATATGAAAATAAAGAGTGTTCACTATGCAGGGCATGACAATCCTATCTACCCTCTGATGCAAAATGCATCTCTGGGAACTGGTTACAGTACAGATCTCAGGGCCCTGGAAAACCTCCAAATCAGAATTTGCATTTCCATATGATCTCCGGGGGTTTCTGTGCACATAAGAGAGGCTGGCCTTCCCCCCACCCTTTCCCCTTATCTTATAGAGAAATATTAAAAAAGCTAGTGAACATGAGTGATGAGGTAACCCTTCCAAGGTTCAAAGGATTTCAACATTCTTAATGCCTTCCTCATCATCCTGTCCTGTATCATATCATAGTCCACCAGTCTGTAGAGAATGAGTGGTGGGAGGAGTCATTCTGGTCCCCTTTCCTGTGGGGGAATTCTCCTGTCCTTGCTAAGAGCAACAGCATTTTAGCCTTTTTAACAGGTTGTAAATTCTGTTGTGTGATAGTGTCTTCTGGGCACTACAGGGATGTTGTTCCCATGAACTGTCAGTAATATGGCTGCCTGCACAAGACTAAAAAGACCACAATTGGCATGTGGAGAAAAATTTCACAAAACCCCACCCCTAGGTGAAGCGCTACAGGCAGTCAATGGCTGCTGACAGAGGAAAAGAGAACCAGTTTTGTTTGTTTGTTTTTCCTCCCTCCCTCCTTTCCTTTCTCCTTCCCTCCTTCCCCCCTTCCTTCCTTCCTTCCTTCTTCTTCTTCTTCTTCTTCTTCTTCTTCTTCTTCTTCTTCTTCTTCTTCTTCTTCTTCTTCTTCTTCTTCTTTCTCTCTCTCTCTCTCTCTCTCTCTCTCTCTCTCTCTCTCTTTCTCTCTCTCTCTCTCTCTCTCTCTTTAAGTGTGTAGGATTCTACAGAAAGGCGATGTGTTAATTCTGGAAAGTGGACTTTCAGTATTTCCTACCATCAGTCCTTGGTGTGCATCACATTAGTTTATGTTTGGGTTCCATTGTGTCAGAACATTTGCTTTTAAAGACTGCTGTTGGAGTTGCTGCCCCAGGTTTCATAAAATATGTTTAATTAATTTTGGTTTGGGACTAGGACAGACTTTGGAACAATTTCTGAAATGGCCCTACACACGCCTGTGTCATTTTGCCCTACATATTTATGTGAACTGGAACTCTCAGCATTGACAAACAGAAATGGAAATATTGATCACCTCTGAAAATATCGACAATGCTTTAATTCCTATACTACCAGATATTTAGACAAGATTTCTTTAAAACATATTTTCTTTTGTTTTATTGAGAGGGGGAGGACAACTCTCAGGAGTCAGTTCTCTCCTGCTAATTGTGGGAGCTCAGGCTAGAACTCGGGTCATAAGGCTTGCGTGCAAGTGCCTCTTTACCAACTGAGCCTTCTCACCGGCCCAAGAGATTTCTTTATGTAAAGATAAATAAGCATAGCTACTGTGGTAGTATTGTGTTCCCCAAAATATTGTGCACGCTAATAAACTTATCTGGGGTCAGAGACAGAACAGCCACAATATTAAACATGAGGATAGGCAGTGGTAGCACACGCCTTTAATTCTAGCATTCCAGAGACAGAAATCCCTCTGGATCTCTGTGAGTTCATGGCCACATTGGAAACGGCCAGGCATGGTGACAATGCCTTTAATCCCAGAAAGCACACCTTCAATCCCAGGGAGTGGTGGTAGAAAGCAGAAAGGTATATAAGGCGTGAGGACCAGAAACTAGAGGCATTTGCCCTGGAGAGGCATTTGCCCTGGAGAGGCATTTGGCGTGGTTAAGCATTTGGCCTGGTTAAGCATTCAGGCTTCTAGCAGCAGTTCAGCTGAGAGTCATTTGGATATGAGGACATAGAGGCCTCCAGTCTGAGGAAACAAGACCAGCTGAGGATCCAGCGAGGTGAGATAGTTGTGGCTTGTTCTATTTCTCTGACCTTCCAGTGTTCACCCCAATAACTGGCCTCAGGTTTGATTTTATTAATAAGAACTTTTAAGATTCATGCTACATAGCTACCTCAGTCAAAGCATGTTTTGATAAGCATGATTTTTGTCTTTAATAAGTAGTAATATTTTATACATACAGAGAGTTGTTTTAATATACATTTCTTTATGATTTAGTATCACTAAATGTTTGATTTGTATACCTGCTTTGTATATGCATATACTCAAGATTGTGTCAAAGCTTCTTGGATACAAAGGGGTTGTGAGTAGAAAAAAAAATCTAAGAAGTCCTGGCTGAAAGTAATTACAATGAAGTTATAGAAACTGATGAAAGGCAAGAGGAGCTGGTTTGCTGTACAGTATCTAGGAATCTGTGCAGGCTGGTGGGATAGCTTGGTTGGTCATGAGGACCTGAGTTCGGCTCCCAGCACCTGAGTGTAAAAGCAAACAAACAAAACACAAGTATGATGGAGCACACTTGTAATCCTAGAGCTGGAGAGGTAGAGACAGGTTGATCCCTGAGGGTCACTGTCTAGCTAGCTGAGCCTAATCAAAGAGCCCTAAGTGCCAGTGAGAGACTTTGTCTTAAACAACAAGCTTGACATTCAAAGTTGACCTCTACTCTCTGCATGCACATGCCTACATGGGCACATGCATTGACCACCTAGTTGCATACCAAATTTGTCAGGTAGTTTGGTGGTTTAGAGAAACTGATGATGGGTAGGAAGCCCAGGTTATGGTGGAGATTGGAAATAATGTTTCCTGCCAGTTCCTGTCCATACGTGCATGGGTAAAGGTTCGAGTTTCTTTAAACCTCTGTCTTATTGACTTCACACAGATTAGCATCATCTCCAAGGCTGGGTTGTAGCAAGAATCAACTATAACTTATGTGCATGATCCAGACACAGGAGAGAGAGCCTTTTAGTGAGGAGTGGTGTTCGGGCTTCTGTTGTTGGTGTGACAATCGTCTTGCTTCCCAATTCATTCATCCTCAAAGTGAGAATAGCAATGCTTTGGGGGCAATCATAATTAACTTTGAGCATAATTATGAAAATTGAGGTAGATGAGACACTCGAACAAACCACTCCATATAGTATACAATACATAATAGATACAAATAAATAGCAATGAGATTACATTTAAAGTGAGGGGATTTTAAAACATCTGTGAAACATTTGAGGAAGCAGTGTTCTTGTTTAAGTGAGTTAATTTCAAACATCTTTTCTTTCCAGACACCCAAGCTTTTCTGCTTAGATTTTTCTGAAGCTGTCTGTAAGGAATGTTGCAAATAATTATCACACTACACACACACACACACACACACACACACACACACACACGCACGCACACGCACGCGCACGCGCGCACACACACACACACACACTTAGATTCAAGTTTCACAAACATTATTCTTAATGTCTGTGGTAGTATATTGCTACCATTTTCAGGGAAATATCGGGTGTTCTGATAAAGGTTTTTTGTTTGTGTTCTCTCTCTGTCTCTCTCTCTGTCTCTCTCTCTGTCTCTCTCTGTCTCTCTCTCTCTCTCTCTCTGTCTCTCTCTCTCTCTCTTTGTGTGTGTGTGTGTGTGTGTGTGTGTGTGTGTGTGTGTGTGTGTAGGGTAGATAAACTAGGGAGGGACCATGTAGTAAAAATCCTAGTATGCCTATTCCTGGTTTCTCAAATAAAGGTGCAAATAGAAACAAACAAACAAATCCTCCTACCCCCCCTCCCTGCTGTCCCATACCTAGTTACTAGTGATGTCATTTTACTTTGGCATGTCCTTTGAGTGTTTCTCATTAGGTTTGTGGGTAAATAGGTGGCCCAGGGTCCTTCTGAACACCAGTCTTATGATCCTGTGAAAACTAATAGCATGAACCTAATTAATGAGTCCGTGGATAAACAATTCATCTCTCAGTCTCAAACACTTCTTTAGCTACTTCCTGAGAACAAGTAAATGTCAAAAAATGTTTTTTAAAAAGGCAACTAAAGGGTTTTGTTTGTTTGTTTGTTTGTTTGTTTGCTAAAAGCATCCTGGGGTCATGCCTGTAGACTTGGCAGCATATTCCTGCTATTATAGTGTGTCTTTTTGTAGAAGTTATCCTTCTTGGTGCTGGATGGAGGCCGAGGTCAGGTCTCAGTGGAAGACTTCATGCTCAGAATGTATAAGGCCTTGGTTTCAAAATTAGCTACACACACACACACACACACACACACACACACACACGAGGAAGGAAGGAAGAAGAAAGAAAGAAGGAAACAAACAAGCAAGCCATGCCTCTTGCTCAGGAGACCAGTGGTTGAGACAGCTGCTTCCGCTTCCAGTAAAACTGTCTGAGGTCAATCAGAATGTCCGTCAGATATTAAAATCAGAAGCCTGCCCTTCAACTTTCTGACCATGAATTCATGAGACCATGTCCAAACCAGACCTAGTAAGGGCTTCTCAGACTTGCTTTGTGGCGTTGCAAAGGGGAATGACTATATGAATCAACTGTCAGAGTTAACAATTTAAATGTCCACTTTTAGCTGGGCATGGTAATCTTAATGCCAAAGAGGGAGGCTGAAGCAGGAAGATTGCCATGAGTTCAAGGTCAGCCAGCCTGGGCTACACAGTGAGTTCCTGGCCACCCTGAACTATAGTTTGCATCCATAGTTTTATTTTAAAAGTTTCACCCTCAGAAATACCCTTTTACTGGAAATAATGAGGTGATGGTTAGTAGGTTTTCTGTACCCCATAACAGGTTTCTCTGCCGATGCAGTAAGCCAGATCAAGCTGAATTAAAAAGTAAAAGACCAGGTATATTTGAGCAAAGAACTCCTGGGTGACTCTCTAGCCCCCAGAGATGAGGCAGGGGAAGGGGAAAGGAGAGAAATCACATGGCCTCTCTGAAGGAGGGGACTTAAACACCCTGTGAGCTCTGGGCGATGACTTGTCCTCCATAAGCCGGGTTTGTACCCCATCATGATAGGCGGGGTCTTGGGCAGCTAGCATCCTTCAGGGAGGAGCCACCCCCCCTCCCACCAGGAATGAGGAATGGATTCCCTGTGGCTTTTCTGAGAGGGCAGGATTTGGAGAGAAAACTGGGGCTGCTGGAGATTCCAGCCAATGGCAGGTGCCTTCATCCCACCCACTGTTCCCAAACCACTTCTACGAAGTCGATCTTTGTGACTCAGTTCATTGTTCACAAGGAACAACGTGATTACACCCGGCAGCAGTCTTTTTGAGCAGTTAAGTTTTAAACTCTAGCATATTTCAGAAGTGTGAGGGAAAGATAACTGTTAGCATCACCCACTCCTGACCTTAGATAAATGTGGCCTGTCACTGCTGCTCATGCTTATTGAATTTACCCTCGTGGATCAAATTCAATATAGGGAGACAGAGACGTAAGTGTGCTCGTGTAGCATTTAAGCAAATATCTGGAGGACGGGGCGAGCATGTCAGCTCCGAGGGGAGATAGCAGAGGAATAGGCACTAGAACGAAACCCATTTCTCCATCAGCAGTCAACCTTATCTATCTAAAAATATGGGGGGGGGAATAAAAAGAAAACTCCTCCAGCTACACCCCAGCTTACACTACTCCTTATTTACCCTTGAAACACAATTTCAAGTCTCCAGACACCTCCTCAGCTGTATCCCTTACAAATCCCACAGTACACCGGCAATTTAATCAGGAAAATGGTATATTGATCCATAGGCTTTATATAATCTACTCTCCATGTAATCTAGCCCATTATTAACTAAGACAGAGAATGCTCCCAACTTCTGATTTAAATATTTTTCTAAATGGAAATTACTTTTCTGTCACATGTGAGCAATCGCTTTAATCACTTTTCTCAAGTGTGCGCCGTGCTAAAGTCAGAGCGTTGGAGGAGTGAGAGCTGAGAGGTTGCTGGGAGGCGCCTCGCCACCTCCCACCTCTGCTCGCCTTCCCTCTCTTCCCCCCTTGCGCTTCAGCATGTGAATTTATTCCAGCCGAATGAATTAGTCGAGATCAGAATGTTAATTTGCTTAAGCAATGCTGCGTTGATTTGGGAAAATGAAAGCCAATACAGGTGTTTTGTGTTCTATCCACCAAAGGCGAAATTCCCAAGTCCTGGCCAATGGGTGTCCATGTTACTGGGCCATTGGCCATTTGTGGTTTGCCAACTCTCTTCTGACTTCCTCTCCTTTGCCTTCCCTCAGTCCAAATGATTTTAGAGACTTTAAAAATTAACTTCTAAGTATTTCCCTGGATAGTATTGTTGTTGCGCAGGAGATCGAGCCCAGGGTCTCATGGATGCTAGGCAATTGCCCTTCCTCTGAGCTATATTCTTAATGCTTCACTGGGCTTTAAGTCATACTGCTAGTGACGCCACAGATGGATGGACACACAGAGCTTTTGTTGTCAAGAAGAAGCTTCTCCCATGCTCTGGACAGTAGATAGAAGAGGCATCAGTTGAACCCACTGGAACCCAGGAATAGGCATTTACTAGTCCTGCAGAAAAATGCCACAGGAATGCTGGGGAGATTCTTAAAGGATGCATTTACAAACTCCAGTGCCACATACAACAGCCAGGCAGATGACTGGGGTAAGGAATCGACAAGTATGAGCACTGATGACACATTGTTGTGTTGGGTTAGGTTCCTCAGAAGCAGGCGCAAAGATGGAGACTTATGCATACAGTGATTTATCAGAGAATGGCTCTCAGGGGAAATGAACAGCATGGAGCAGAAGGGCAGGAAAAGGAGGAACTCAGCCAGGATGCCACCTCAGGTAAAGTCTTGGTGGCTGACTCTGGCCTGACCCCACAGAGGACTCTGGGGTATGCTAAATTACCACAGAGCCACTCAGAGCCAAGGAAAGAGAACTGAGCTTTCTTTCAGCCTGTCACTAATTGGTATGATCTGAATGAATTTCCAGATTTCATGTGTTGGAAACTTAATCCACAATGAGGACATTTAAGATGTTTGGCCTTTGGGAGATCATTGAGTCATGAGGGCTCTGCTCGTTAATGGATTGGCTCAGGAGTAGCTTTGTTGTAAAAGAACGTTCCGTTTCACTTGCTTATTCTGTCTTGCCTCGTCCCCTTTACTATGTTACCACAGAGCAAGAAAAGCCCTCACCAGATGCCAGCAACATTCTCTTGGACTCCCTACTTTCCCAAACTGTGAGCTAAACAACTGTTCTTCGTAAGCAATCCCATCTCCAGTATTTTGTTATGGTGACAGGCAAATCATTGGCTAAGGATTGTAGTAGGCAAGCATCATTCCCACGCAGTTCTGCATTTAGGCAAAGATGGTTCCAGCAGGATGTGGGTGCTAGAGATTGGAAACAAAACTCAGTGGAACCCAAGAAGCTCATGGACAGAGGCATCTGCCCTCTGCCCTGACCTCATCCGCTGAGGCTGCCTCTGCATAGGGTCAGTTTTTACTGTTTCATCCTCACAGCATCTCAGAACATGCAGGAAGTCCCCCTGCACACCCTGGAGCTCCTGCAGCCAGTCTAACCTACCATTCCCTCTGTGACATACTTCTGTGGACTCTGAAACTTTAGGTGTTAGTCCTGGGAAACTTTGATAGGGCTAGGGTGACCTCCAGTGGTTAGCTTGGATCCAGCACAATGAGTGACATTTCCAAAGGAAACCAGGTATGGTTGTCATGGAAGCATCCAGAATAGTTACTCATGGAGCCTCCACTTCCCCTTCTGCCAAAAAATCAATGCATGATATTCAAATCTACTTGACACCCATCACAGATAAGAGGTACTGATATTCCTTTGTTTTAGACCGTAAAATAAATTTGACAGATTTGCAAATCCACACGTTAGGGGAAGCTGACATTTCTCTTTCAAACCCATCTTCCCTGTCTCCCTTTGATATGGAGCCCTGCAGAGTTTATAATTTGTTTTAGTTGGTTTAATTCATTTATAGAAAGCAGCAATAACACCTTGTGTTCAGAATGGAAGCTTGTCTGGAAAACAATTAACACAACTCCTGGTGTCTTGTATGGCGCCGTGGGGTGGCTACAAAGGACAGGACCATGTGCCCTGTCACTTGAGTTGTAAAGTACAGGAGCTGAGATCTGAAGCCAGCTTTATGACTGTCTATAAGCTGTTCACAACACTATACTTGGATATGGTTAGTGAGAAAAGCATCCCTTTATTTTTCTCTTCAGTGAACAACATAGTTCTTAACCAAGGGCTATTTCGACTCATCACTGTGGCCTGTCCTTTCTATTAGCATTTGGCAATTCCCAGGCATGACTGGGAGGAAATACTAGCATTGAGTAACTAAGCCAGGGATGCTGCTTAAGTGTCTATATTTGATGGTGCTAAAGACAGCACCCCATGAAAGGGTACCCTTGTGTGAGCAGCACTGAGGTTGAAGTTGCCTACTCTAAGAGGTGATATGGATAATCAATATGTGGATTTTGAAAGAATGACAAATGTTAGGCAGGCCTAACCAGTAATCTGGGCAGGTATGAGTTTTGCAAGTCCACTTTGGAGTGTTCTCCTTGTGTAACGAGCTGAAAAATAGGTTTGTGCAAACTCACCATAGCACCCTCATCAGATACACAGTCTGCAACCCAGTCAGAATTGCCGCCTGCAATCAGATGCCCATGGAAAAGCACCCACGATCCACGTTCTCCATTGTACCCTGCACGTTTCTCTTGTTGCTTTGCTCCCGATTTGACATCTCTCCAGTTGCCATTCCTAACACACATCAGTTCTAGGAGGGCTCCTGGCTTGTGAAGCACTGACACATGATGAGGTCAAAAGGGTTCGTTGCATTTCTTCTGGAATCCATTTTCCATCTCCTCCAGGAGATAGCCTAATTGCTTTTCAAACAGCTATCATGTCCTCTTTGCTTTACGGCTTCTTCCTGGAGATGATTACAATATCCTATTATTTTTCAAATAAAAATAGCACTCCCTTGCCCCTCTAATGTGTGCACTGTCGACTTCAATAGCACCAGCTGTCGCTCCCCGACTTGCATCTCTGTTTTCCTTTATATCCCTTCCTTTGCTATTGTCATCCTGTCTAACCCTTACCTGGAGATCTTCTTAAGCACACCATTATACTTAGAGGGCTCTGCATTTGTGGATACAATTAAAATTTAAACATTGCACACTGGGTTCGATGTTGACACTGTTTATTTCTTGGAGAGAGAAATTATTTAAATATTAGTACAAAATGTGCAATATATTCTGAAGCCCAGGCTTCAGTTCTGGGAAAGGGAGAAATGTATCAACCAGTTCTCATACACAAGAAGAGCAAATTCAAAAGAGATATGTAGCTGGGCATGGTGGTGCACCTATAGTCTTATCATTAGGGAGTTTGAGTTTGAGACCATCCTGTCAGAGACAGAAAGAGGAAGAGGAAAAGGGGAGAAGGAGAGACCTAATGCCTCATTTGAAATGTGTTCCTTTTTTTATATGCTCAAAGCATATATGATAAAGGCTGGATAAAATCTACTCAATTTTTGCTATAATCTAAGTTGTTACTATTCATAATTTGAGTAAAGCTGGCATGATTTTTCTTTGACTTGCTATTGAATTTAATTTAACAAATTACAGCCTCATGTCCTCATGTGACATTATATTGTTTTCTAGAATGAACCCTGAGAAACAGATCTGTAAAGCATGACTACAGGACATAGTAACAGTTGGAAGTTGGGTTAGCATTCGGCTAAGTCCTGCATTTATTGGCTTCTTCAGTCCTGAGACTCGGAGGGGAATAAAGAAGATATCTACAGGGTGAAAAAATCAAATGGGTGATAAAATAGCATCTTGACCATTAGGCAAGCATGCAAAAGCCTCCATCTCTCAATCCAGGGTTTCTGTAGCAAAGGCTAGAGTGGAGAACTTGGCTTAGGCTGGGAAGTCTATATGGATTTCCTAGGTTCAAGTTGCTTGAATCTAGGTCATTTGACATGTAGAATAGAATTCAACTAGCCATGAAGATCAATAATTAACCCTCCTGATTTTGTATAGAGAAGTTAAAAGAATAGAGAGGGTAGTAGGTGTTATTGAAACCTGGTCCACACCACTGTGTCTGTGCCTAATCACCTATCAGGCCACTCAAGTTTACCCTTTCAAGGCAATCTGCAAATGTGTGGGATTTTCCACCCACCCCCTCCCAGGAGTAAGTAGCCAATGACTGGTGGGGGGTGGTGTGTAATACAGGATCATACCCACCCTGGAAGGGCCTAGCTTGCTTGTGTAGTTCCCACTGTCTCCCAGATGTCCCTAAGTAAGACTGGACACATGACAACCTTCTTGTCATCAAACCCATCCTTTGTGATTTTCTTCTCCTCCCTGCCTTCCTTTCCTGATCTCCTACTGATGTTCTCTGCACTCACTCCCTAAAGCAAGTTTTTGCACTCTGATCCTTTTATTATTTTTTTCACAGCCTATTTATAGAAAAAAAAAAAACTAAGACTAATAGCATGATTTTTCCGGCCCCTAACAAGCAGGTCCTCTATAGGTGTCTGAGCCTGGGAGAAAGCTTAGCACTCAAAGGTATAAGTGGTAACACAGCTGTATGTCTTCCAAGCCCTAGCCAGTGGGTGGCTCAGACTGACCAATAATTATTGTAACTCTTTTCCATCTGGGAAAAAAAGATCCTAGAGGGTACAGTAGCAAAGAGGTGGAAATTTCCCCTTGAGTTCCCATATCATAGTACCCTACCTATGTCAAACAAGGGGAAAAGTGAGAGCAACACACTTCTCAAAGGCTCAGCTCTTTCCCAGGCTGTTCCCAGGCTATTCCTATGGCAGTGGCAAGCCCTCCAAACTGCCTATGACCAGCTCCATGCAAGCTTACATCACCACATTAAGATGCGACAGGACTTGTCCCTAGCCTATATTCATAGCTTCTTGCCATTCCCAGCCTGCCCTCACTTTCGGACTCATCACACAGAACTTACTATTCAAACAAGACAGTTCTTTAATTCCTTCACTTCCTGGTAGGAACACGGCTCAGAGCTGTGACAGACTTGTAGAGCAGCCTTTTGGGTGTGCTTTATTAAAAGGTGAGATTATGCTTGAAGCAAAGGTTAGGCAAACATTTGCTTAATCCCTTAGAACTCAACAGAAAGAGAATATTTTTCTCAAGTCAGGAAGCTGAGAAAATGGCCTCCAGGTTAAGCAAGGTCTTTACTTAAAGGTCAAGCCCAAATATAACAGGAAAGATAAAACAGACTTGAAATCAGATTTTTTTTTTCAAAAAAGAGACATTGGTTCCAAGTGGATATTTGCTTCTTCCTTCAGCTCTTCAGAGACAGAGACAAGAAGTTCACAAACTCAAGGCTAGCTCGGGGTGCAAAGTAAAGATCTAGACTCAAGACAAAGCAAAACAACATCCTACTTCACAAATGAGTCTGCCAGATACGCTAAGCCTATAGGCTGAAAATGATGCCCCAACACTGCAGAGAAACCTCAGGTGACTGTCCAGGCAGCTGGCTGTTTCTGTCAACTCACATTTTTTTTGGAAGTTGCTTGCATGCACTTCCTGTGTTTATTTTTGTTAGGTAATATTATTTCCTTCTTGGGTCTCTGAGGGAGTTGAAGATTAGTTAGTTATAGTTGAAGATTAGTTAGGATAGAAAGTGAATCAGGTACATTTTGGACTTACCAAAATAGTATAGGTAATGGAATTATTTTCTCTGAATTTGTCAAATACAAATGGACTAGACATTGTTTAGGTATTTATTGCTTATATATATGGTATATAGTTATTGTACTTTTGTATATAGTTTTTCTTATATTAGTTATAACTTTTTTCCTTTTTTCTTTTTATTAAAATAGAAAAGGGGAAATATGGTGATATTTTATTTGTACTGAAATGTGATTTTATTTGTATGTTAATAAATAAAGTTGCCTAGGGGTCAGAGCTAATAGCAAGCCATAGCAGAAGCTGGGCGTTGGTGGCGCACGCCTTTAATCCCAGCACTTGGGAGGCAGAGCTAGGCGGATCTCTGTGTGTTCAAGGATACAGCCAGCATGGAGACACATGCCTTTAATCTCAATACTAACCATAGAAGACCTGGAGGTCTGTATAGATGGGCAGTGATGAGGAGGTCATGTGGTTGGGTTTACAACCAATGAGAAGGCAAAATAGAAAGTCAATAAAAAGGACAAACACACAGGAAGTAGGTCTCTTGCTGAGGGGAAAGACAGCAGCGACAGTGAAGGGTAAGAAAGGGTTTTCTAGCTCTTAACTACTGCTCTGACCTCTTGGGCTTTTAACTCTGCAATTGGCTCTGTGTTTCTTATTTAATAAGACTGTTACATCTACAGTTCTATGACTAAATAAATGAAGAAATGGGTATGCCCTTTGGTGTTTCTCAAGTGCTATGGCTATGCCCTCCAAGTGCCATCACCATTTCTCATTCCCACTTGATTTAATACGACTGTGTCAGAGACTTGTTTGAATTTGTTACATGGTATTAAAATAACACAAGGACAGGTATATTTGATGGATGCTTTTCTTCTTTGAGATTTGGGGCAGGTGTTTCTGAGACTTTGGTCCTTGCAGCCATATGAATTTCTAACTGATAAGCTTGCTACATGGTTGGATTGGTAATTGTTATCTATAAGCTCAGTGGTCTCCATATTTCAGGACATTTTGTGACCATTAGGAAATGGGGAAAGTGGGTCACTGGTGACGGGCAAACCTTCAGGTTTTAGTATGTCCTTGGCTCCAGCCTGTGCTTTACTCTCTGTTTACTGGCCTGCCACGATGTGAGCAAGCAGTACTACACACTTGTTGCTGTGGGATGTAATTCTGTATGCTGTGAATATGTGTTGCTCTGACTGGTTGGTAAATATAATGCTTACTGGTCAGTAACCAGGCAGGAAGTATAGGTGGTGTGAGCAGATGAGGAGAATTCTGGGAAGAGGAAGGGCTGAGTCAGGAGTCGCCAGCCAGACACAGAGGAAGCAAGTTGACAAGGCAGAACTGAAAAAAGGTACCAATCCATGTGGCTAAACATAGATAAGAATTATGGGTTAATTTAAATGTAAGAGCTAGTCAGTAGCCTAGTGTCGATGGCGCATGTTTTTAATCCCAGCACTCAGGAGCCAGAACCAGGCAGATCTTTGTGAGTTTGAGGCCACCCTGGTCTACAGAGTGAGATCCAGGACAGACACCAAAACTACACAGAGAAACCCTGTCTTGAAAAACCAAAAAAAAAAAAGAGCTAGTCAATAATAAACCTGAGCTAATTGGCTGAGCAGTTTGTAATTAATATAAGCCTCTGTGTGTTTATTTGGGGGACGTGAGTGCGAGAGATTTGTCCCAACCACTGGTCAGGTGGGACGCAGGAAAACCTCTGACTACAACTTGTCTTACTTACTCTTCTATTGCTGCAAAGATAAACCATACTCAAGGAAACTTATAAAAGAAAGCATTTAATTGGAGGCTTGCTTACAGTTTCAGATGGTGAGTCCGTGAGAGGGACATGGAGAGGGAGAGGGAGAGGGAGAGGGAGAAGGAGAGGGAGAGGGAGATGGGGAGAGAGAGAGAGGGGAGAGAGAGAGAGAGAGAGAGAGAGAGAGAGAGAGAGAGAGAGAGAGAGAGAGAGAAAGAGAGATGGAGGCTGGGCATGGCCTGGGCCTTTGAAACCTCAAAGCCCACCTCCAGTGGCATACCTCCTCCAACAAGCCACACCTACTAATCCTTCCTAAACAGTTCCGCCAACTGGGAAACATTCAAATATACGAGCTATGGGTGATATTCTCATTCAAGTAACCAGAACAAACCTGTTACTATGGAGTCACATCCCGAGATTCCTTCTCCCACAACAGGGGCAGTATGGTAGACATCTATAAGCTTAGTGCCAATGGACAGTATCACCTTAAAGAATGAGCCAAAATAAATCATTCCTTCTCTAGTTCTCTGTCAGGTATTTTGTAACAACAATGAAAAAAAGAAGAGTAGCTAACAAAGAAAACTGGTACTGTTATCCTTTGCTATGATACATCTGACCAAGTGGCTCTTAAGCATTTGGCACTGGTTTGTGGAAGGAATGTGAAAGAAGTTTGTTTAGGGCTGGAGAAGCCCTAGAGTGTTGGAAAAAAGACTTTCACAGACATCCTGGTGGGATTTAAGAAGGCCAGAATGCTTATAGAAATGAGGACAGTAAAACTTTCTCATGAGGTTTCAGTGGAGAACAGGATTCTGTTGGAATCTGGATTACAGCCCACTGATGTTAAGCAGATCTTGTTGCATTCTGCCCATTTCCTGAAATTTGGGGTCAGGAATAGCTCAAAATCATGCACCAATTTGCTTGTCAGAAGAAATTTATGAGACATCACAGCATTCAGGCTACAACATGCTTACCGCCTCTGCTCTCAGCCATATTAACAGTGAAGGAGAGCAGAAAGTGGGTCAGAAAGGTGTGAAGACTATGAAATTTGGCAAGGAAGGAAATGTAGGCAAATTTAAAGTTAGGAACAAAGTGGCTGCAGACAATGCAGTGTTGACTATTAGATTAGTGAAATTAAAGAGGATCCTTGCACTCTGTACTGGGCCCATAAGAAATGTGCCTTGAGGGCCAGACCCCGTCCACTAAAGACTATATGGACATAAATGAGAAAGGAAATTGCTTGAACAGAGTGCAACCACAAGTATTCCCTGTTTGAAAACAACCCCCAATGGATGTGTTTTCCCGGGTTTAGATGCCTAAGTATATAGCAGGTGCAGCAGTTGTGATGAACGGGGGCCAGGCTATATTCAAACTAGCGGCAGAACTTGGTGTTGTTTCTGTGTGGTGGCTTGCAGGCATGCAAGGGTGTAAATGTGTAGATATGGAAGCTTGCACCTAGACTAGTCCATGCCATGTACAGCAGAGTCAGATTCCCTTCATGGATAGAGTCATTGAGAGAAGCCCTGAAACAGAAATCTAAGTTATAGTGGATAGCCAGGATTTGGAAGATTCCAGAAATGTGGGATGCCTGCTCAGGAAAGAACGTCCACTTAGCTACTGAGTGGACCTAGCCCAACAAAGAGGCAGTAGAGCTAAAGGGGCAGGGGCTACTCAGGTGTGTTTGAGTACAGACAATGTCATCATAAGCCCCATATGTCCCACACAGAGTCGCAGCATTTGGTATTTGCTGTGTTTCAGTTTTACTTTGGTCTATTTCTCATTGCTATGCTTCCATTCCCTTGGCTCTAAACTTAAATTCACTTATTTTATTTTTACATCCTTCCATTCCAACTTTGCACTAACTACAGTTATGTCTCAGAGAAGTTAGCTACAGCTGTGCCACAGCCTGGATATTGTACTGGCTTGAAATCTTCTCCATTAAATACCTTAGACCATTGCTTTTGAATTCATCCCCAGTTAAATCTCAAGACATGAGCAGAATGCATGCAGATCCTTTGCTGGATTATAACATGAAAAGATTCTAATCCAGTTCCTGGAAGAATCTTTGTTCTCCTCTGAGACCCCAGGAGACCATATGGCATGGTTGTTTTAGACTTGGGTTTTGGAAGACATTTTGACTTTTGAACAGTGTTGAAAAATACTAAGACTATGAGAAACAAATACATTTTACATTAGGAGGTGGGGGTCATGTGCCTTATAGGGGCTAGAAGTGGAATGTTTGGGTTTATATATGAAATGGTCCCCATAGACTTGTGATGGAACTATCATTACCAACTGGTGGCATTCTTTTGGAAGGTTGCAGAACTTTTAGGAGGCAGGACATTACTGAAACATGTGGGTCCCTGGAGGGCATGCCTCCCAAATTATAGCCGGGCTTACTTCAACCTATACTTTATTGCAGTATGATCCAGTGAGATGTGAGCAAGCAGTGCTACACATTCACTGCCATGCTTTCCCCCACCACACAGATTCCACCCCCTCTTACTGGGAACTGAAATAAAATCACCCCTCTTTAAAGTTGTTCCGTCAGGCATCTTGTCGCACCCACAAGAAAAGTAACTAGTGCACTTGCTGTTTGCTAGGTCCATGCCATACATGTGATTCATGCTCAGTCAACATGTCTAACGCCTAGGACAGGTGTTCTAAAGTGAAGGACATTGGACAGATTGCTACCATTAAAGGAAAAAAATACCTTAATGAGCAGACTCTTGAAAAAATTAATTATTCCAAAGTAATCAGAAGGATAATATACACCTCTTTATTTTGAAACATGGCAGGGTAGGGATGAGAGCCATAAAGTTTACTAACAGGATGAAGGGTTATTAGAGAGAAAACTTTGGAAACTGCTGAGTGGTAAAATCTCTAGCGCAAGCTAATAATTTGCTGAAACCCAAGAGGAAGGCATTTTGTCTTAGCATGACCATTAAGCACAAAGTCCAACCTTTCAGCTCATGATTTATAGCTCTCCGAGCTCTGAAGACTTCATTAAAAAGAACTAAATAAAGCCCGACACCTCCCGTAGCCTGCCTGGGCTATGGAGAGATAAGCAGTCCTTTCCAAGGTCAGACTATAGGCAGCAGGAAGCTCATAGGTTCAAATAGGTTAAATGAGAAACACAATCAATGATAAAAGGGGTGAAAGAGATGGAAGGAGAGTGGGGGGTAGAGAGAGGGTGAGACAGAGAGAGAAAGAGAGAGACAGAGAGAGACAGAGAGAGACAGATGACAGACAGACAGAAGACCATCTAAATCTCATGCCCATGCTCTCTATGACAAGTTGTATCATCCAAGTACAGTTCTGTCAAACTACATAATCATTTTTTCTTTTGAGACACATTCTCATGTAGTCCAGGCCAGTCTTGAACTTCTTATGAACCTGAGGGTGATCTTGAAGTTCTGATCTTCCTGCCTCTCCCTACTCAGTTCTGGGATTACAGGTGTGTGCCATTCCACTCAGTTTTATGTGATTATGTGATGCCTACAGCGAACATGATACTACTGGATTTCCAAGGATAAACCAAAGAGGGCAATACACTGTTCCCTGGATTTTGTGAGACCACTGATCTTTGGAATCCTGCCTCCAGTCACAGAAAGATAATTTTTTTTTCTGGCTTCTGGATTCACGGGGGTCCTAGTTGACTGCTGGCTTTGAGTACTGTGATAATTTGATATAATTGGCCCCCATAATCTCATAGGGAGTGGTATTATTAGGAAGTGTGGCCTTGTTGAAGGAGATGTGGTCTTGTTGGAGGAAGTGTGTCACTGTAGGGGTGGGTTTTGAGGTCTCTTTTGCTTCAACTTCATTCAGTATGATATACAGTTGGCTTCCTGTTGCCTGCAAGATGTAGGGCTCTCAGCTGCTTGGTCAATATCAAGAGAAGATTGGTAGTTGAATGGATGTCTTAACCTCTCCTTCCTTGGATGGAGTAAGAGTGAGCTGTGTTCCATAAGGTCCCTCCGAGAGTCCCTATGGGACCAAACCTCATTACACAGTACAGCAAGCAGCCCAGAAGCCTCCTTTCCATGCTCACCCACTTCATTATTCTGGGACCACTTTCCAGACAAAGAACTTCTGCCAAAGTCCCTATCTCGGGTCTGCTATTAACACATTTCCCAGCTTCCTGAGCAACCAGTGTTACCACAAACCTCTACTCTGTCTGCCCTTGGCACACTCTGTGAATTGTGATTTCCATTGTGTCTCCCTCAGTAAACAGGCCGAAGTTCTTGAAGAGCAGTTGGGACAGACCTCCAGGTTCCAGATCTAGATCCTAGGACTGAGTCTGTCTCCTCACCTACCAGCTGTGTGTGACTTTTATATGGCACAGTTGTTTCCTCTTTAGTAAGGAAAGCATAACGATTAGGATGATAATAGTAGTAGAAATGACTGTGAATTAGAGTGAGGAAATACATGCAAATTGTTAGAAAAATATATCATCAGTAACCTAAAACAACAAATATGCTGTTTTGTGTAGTTTAATAAAGTATTAAGTGTTTTAATATTAATAAATACTACTAAATAATAATACTTTATTAAACTACACAAAACAGCATACCTTATTAAACGTGGTGACAAATAAAGGACAGTCAGGGCTCACTCTTTTCCCCAGACACAGTAAAGAATAAATGATTGGAAGACAAAGTCAGGAATTCTGTCTGGAATCCAATCAGAATCTCTGCGCGGCAGCTACATGAGAAGACTGATATGTGTGGCTGGTGAAGTGGCTTCTGATGATTCAAACCTCATGAAGTTCATGGTGAAATGGGCACAGCTGGAGGCCTGAAATTGAGGAGGAGGAAGACTATGTGCTCCCTATAGGTCTTACAAAGTTGATCGAAGGATCAAAAGCCTCTTGCTTGGCTCTTGCATAGTTGTAATGCCTGTGTAATGTGGGTAGTGGTGCCACTCCTGGAAAGGAAAGATGGCTTCCTGTTTTCTTGCCTGGGGTGCTCACATCTTTACATATCCAGTAAGCAAGATATGGACAAAGCCTATGCTCTTTATGTATAAAATTCATCAGGAAACTTAGCTGAGGATCTTTTAATCAGGAAACTGTCATTGGACAGAACTCTTATTCTTGGGAATAGGTTAGAAAGCAAAACTTTAAGAAATTATATATTTTTATAAACTTGTGTGTGTGTGTGTGTGTGTGTGTGTGTGTGTGTGTGTGTGCCTGCTTATCTGTATGTGTACCATATACATGCATTGCTTGTGGAGACAAGAAGAGGGCATCTTGTCCCTAGAACTAGAGTTACATGCTATTTTTAACTGTCTAATGCGGGTACTGGGAGCAGAACCTGGGTCCTCTGCAAAAGTAGCAATTGCTCTTACCTGCTGAGCCATCTCTTTAGCCCACAAAATTTTTAAAAAAAGAGAGGGGGAGGGAGAGGGAGGTCAAAAGAAAGGAAGAAAGAAAAGTAAAAGAAAAACCCACATATGAAAAGAAATGGTTCAGTAATTAAGAGCACATACTTCTCTTCCAAAAAAACCCAGAATTTGATTCCCACCATTCATATTGGGTGTCTTACAACCAACTGTAACTTTAGTCCTAGAGGAATCCAGCATCTTCAGTCACATGTACATACACATAATAAAGATAAAAATCTTTAAACGAAAGCAGAGATGTTTTAAAAATGCTATAGACAGAGTTGCAAGAGACCAGTCAAGACTTAGAAACAAAAGTTTATACTTACTTTGTATTCCTAGTTTGGGCCACTTAGAAATATTCATCACAGAGACACATAAAACAGCCCATAGCAGCAGAATACACTTTTCTTTGTGCACACAGGATGCTCTCCAGAACAATCATGTTAGGTTACAACATAAGTCTGAAGAAACTTGAGAAATGTTAGCAGGATTGTTTGAAGTGGTAACTGCCTATGTTAGAGAAGAAATACCTCAAATCAACAACACGCATTTTACTTCAGTAATCCAGAAGAGTAAACTAAGCCCCAAGCTGGTGAGAGGAAACAAAATAAGGTTTACAATAGAAATATACAAACTAGTTCCATACATTTGTCCACAAACCTCATGATGTCATTGTTTTTCTCTGCTGAGTAGTACTCCATTGTGTATATGTCCCACATTTTGTTTATCCATTCTTCAGTTGAAGGGTTGTTTCCAGGTTCTGGCTATTACAAATAGTGCTGCTATGAACATAGTTGAGCATGTGCCCTTGTGGTATGATTGAGCATTCCTTGGGTACATGCCCAAGAGTTGAATAGCTGGGTCTTGAGGGAGGTTGATTCCCAATTTTCTAAGAAAATGCCATATTGATTTCCAAAGTGGCTGTACAAGCTTGCATACCCACCAACAGTGGAGGAGAGTTCCCCTTGCTCCACATCCTCTCCAACTTAAGCTGTCTTCAGTGTTTTTGATCTTAGCCAT